>CM060964.1:182692696-182695196 GCA_030765045.1 Tenodera sinensis
GTGGTTTAATATCTCTCTGGTACTTGTTATTAAATGATGATAAAACAACCCAATACCAGTAAGATTATTATAGCCTTCAATCCTATACAACAAAATGATGGTGTATAAGAGCAATATTTTTAACTATAAGAACGAAACAGTACTTTGTGGAGATTAGCACAATTTTGATCCTTAAACAATTCAAAAACAAAATAACAATAATATTTACTATACAGTGCTAATATTACACAGAATACTTTATATTTAACGAATATACACGTTTCAATTAAGAATTTTATACATTCAGTTTTCGGTAGACACTCTTGCCTTCTGACATCTTTTGGTTTTCATAATATTCGCCGCATTTGGAGACAATGAAACAACTCTGAACCCTCAATGCACACTTCAAGTTATGATCACTGATGTTGGCTCTCTGAGGGTCTTTAATGCGTTTCATAGCTGAAAATAAGGATGCACATATATAGATCGAACCACACATTGCAATCATAGATGCCGCACGCCTATGTCAAGGGAATCTTGATTTAGGAAATCTCCTGTAGAAATCTAGAAAACTTCCTCTGTTTCTGTAACTGTCAGCTAACTCAATGTTACATTTCAAGGTGATAAACTCCAGTTGAACATCTTTGGGAGTATCATCAACATTCATGCTAAATGGTGTAGCGAATAAATCAAAATCCATTTTTAAGCCCATGAGATCGTGAAATCTTTCATCAAACGCACGGGAAAGCATGTGCAGATTTTCAACACAACATCCCATTTCTAGGGAATCACAATCACGGATCACACTTTCCAACCTGGGAAGATGACAAGGATCACCATTTGACAGTTGACGTTCCCATAATGAGAGCATATTTTTAAAAGCTTCAATGCTACAGAACATATCTGTGATTAGTTTGTTTTTCCCTAGAAGTGAAACATTCAAAGTATTCAAATGTTCACTAATATCGGCCATAAATTCAAGATCACATTTCCACTTAACATTCGCGAGCTCTTCAATAGGTTCTCCGCACATTTCCATGAACAAACGTATCTCATCTAATAATTCAAAGAATCTGCTTAAAACCTTGCCTCGACTGAGCCACCTAACTGCTGTATATCAACATACTCATGCTCCAAATCCTCTAAGAAGCTTTCAAATTGTCTGTGTTTTAGACCGTGGGGCCTCAGTTTGTTTACAATCTTCACAACCAGACTCATTACATTGTTTACATTCAGTGTTTTGGAACATAAGTTTTCCTGATGAACTATACAATGAACTGCTGTTATTTCGTCTGCTAGTTTATTTTTCAGGAGGCTCACAAATCCGTAGTGTGAACCAACCAAAGCTGGGGCACCATCGGTGGCTGCCGATATGAGTGTTTTCCATGGAATCCCTGCATTCTCCACAACTTCTACTACACAATTCAGAATGTCTGATCCTGTTGTTGTGCCTTTTATTGGCACCAGACCTAGCATTTCTTCCACAACTTCCAAATTTTCATTTACTCCACGAATAAAAATACATAATTGAGCCATACTTGAGAAGTCACTGCTCTAATCGATAGCAATAGAGAATGCAACAAATTATCTTGCTCTTTCAATAAGTTGTGCGCAAATGTTGTCCACCAGATCTTGAATTCTGCGTGAAATAGTATAAGGTGTCAGACTGACACTCTCGAACTGGTGAACACTGACAGGGGTGAATTTACTTGCAGCTATAAGCATACATCGTTTAATAAGTGGACCATCAGAAAAACTACTAGAAGATGTCGCAATTCCTGGTGCTATTTCGTAACTCACATAAACTCAGGTTTCTGCCATTGCACCATCCCCTTCTTCCTGTTCCTCTTCCTGCGATGTGATCTTTTCTCTGAGTTTTTGTATCTCTGCAGTGTGTTCTTCTCTTTCTAGGGCCGAACAATCATTAGCATGCAATGTATTAAAATGTTGCTGAAGATTAAATCGTTTTAGCACTTGCAATTTTTTCTGGCAAATTAAACAAATAGCACCACCGCTACATTCCATGAAGAAGTACTCAGCTTCCCATTCGGGATTGAAATAATGTGTCGGCGTGGGTACCCTTCGCTTTAGTGAGTGCCCTTCCATATCAAACTGACACTGAAGTACGGACCGCCACTGCTAAGGAAGACAAACCGACCGCTACCACTGCGAAGCACGAACTGAGGCAGCACATGCACCGCGGCAAGCGAGTTGACTGTGGCTGCTCTAACCCCTCGGCCACGGCGCCGCCTAAGTTTACTAGATCCCATGTGCCTGATTTGCTTCCGTAAATAGCATTATTCTTTTGACAGATATCTTCGGTCGAGGAGCCTGCTTGGTCAAGCAGTGATAGATTGTGTGGTATTTTGAGTAGCAATTTTTATCAGCTTTTTGGAGTTCTTCAAACTGAGCTCCGAAATGGGGCGATAATTTGAAAAGAGAGGTGTGAGTTTAGGCATATATATGTTTGAATGATTTAGTCACTAGCAGATAATCTGATCTAATCTAATCAGTTAAGGAG
>CM060964.1:182697696-182802696 GCA_030765045.1 Tenodera sinensis
TATAGCAGAAAGTTGTACCTTAACCCTTCCTTCTTCCGCCGACCCTCACACCGTGAAGTGTTACCTTCCCCAACCCCCCTCAGGCAGCCGAATTTGCTGTGAGAACACACGACAAGCACGTTTGGAGTGGTCCACGACGTTGCCATATTTCGCGTAGAAATTAAACTTTGCATGACACTTCAACATAAAATTTGGGCTAAATTCATTCGAATTAAGATAAAAGGGCATTACAGTGTTGTTTCACACAATGTTTGCGCGACAATTAGTCAAATAATAAATCATTTGTATCCATTTGCCAAGGAGCTAGAGGCTCCAAATGTTTGACACAATTTTTTTTTTCGGCGAAATGGTTCTTTATCGACAAAAATTGTATTGGAAATATTTGTTACACTCATCATATAGAATCCGTGGTTAACGTATGGCCGAAGCAGTACCTTCCACCTTGTATATATATATATATATATATATATATATATATATATATATATATATACGTGAATTCCAGCCGTCTTTCTTATGGATAAACTTCCTCGTGTTGTCTTCTCAATGAAATAAGTATGTCTTTTTGAACCGATAGAAGAGCCAAGTTGCTCAGAAGAATTTGTCCTTGTGTTGCCCATAAATAAGATTTTATTCGTTTCAAGGCTGAAAAACTTTATAAACTTTACACTATACAATATCAGCTCCATTTGATTGTAGATAATTTGCAGTGGTTTGAATAGACTTGTTAGAAAAAAAAAAATTAAGTGAATATAACACTTTCTGTTCGTTTTTCGATGACAGTATTATCGAAGTAGGAAACATATGGATCTCTCGGTTCACATAATACATTTGTTGGAAAACTTTTATCGTAACTCTCAAAATGTTTAAAATCAAGTAAGGCTAGAAGTTCAAACTTTTTCTGTGATTCAAGTCTTAATTTAGTTTCAGTTATTAATGTGTGCAGGACTTCACAGAAGATGCTTAAGTACGAAAAATGGGTTTCATCTTCACGGCAATTTATCGTTCTAGGCCTTTCTTCGTCCTCCTCATTAGCAACGTTCATGGTTTCTGACCATATTTCTTCAAATCCTGTTTCTAATTGTTCATCTCATATGTTTATCCAAAGCTCTGATTAAATACGTTAAAATTGCAAAACCCGTTGTATTTCAGGGCGTTTCCTCAGTTGCATACAACAAGCATGGGCAGCAATAAAGTTTATTTATTTCGCATAAACCGTCAGCCATACATACTTATCATAATTGTTGATATTAAAATATATTTTCTAAGGATTCCAGATTTTTTCCTTCTGCTAACACTGCAAGTCCATAGATCTTGGACTAGGCCTTCCCTATTTTACTATTACTAACTTATCCTCGCATTTCAACCGCGATTATGGTCGTTTTACTAATTGTTTTATTGCACATTGTTCATCCATTTCGAAGAATTAGTACTAGCAACTGTCTTGGTACACTGTACACAATGAAATAAATAATACTAAGTAATACAGTAACAATCGCACAATATTAAAAACACGCTTTCTTGCTAACTCTAAGTTAGTCGTGCTCATACGGCGCATTTCGGAGACGCTCGTTTGCGTATAGCGACACGGGATACCAAAGCCTTGATATGTTTATTGCTGCGCTTATTCCTGCATTCTGCCACCTCACCTCTCTCTACCCGCACCTTAATGAAGGCTACTGCAGCAAGCATGCGAAGCTCTACTCTCCCCTCTGTTCAATGGTAGAGAACGAGACATATTCCATCCGACACGCTAATTCATCAGGGAAACTGACTACTATTGCAATTATTATTAATATTGCTTATTAATTTCTAGTTTACTTAAATATAGCATTCGGTGATAGCTTTGATAGCCCACAATATACGCCACTGATGTAAGTCTAGCATCTTCCAAAGCTATAAGAGAATATTTTAAGAATGTTTCTTTCACCCTATCTGATCTATTACTCGGAAAAGAATGTGTGCCTTTATTTTCCCCAAAATAACGCCAAGTGTTGTAATTAAATTACCACAGCTTCACTGCATTGTTGTGACTAATGTTAGTGTTTTGATCTGGTTATGTTAAATGCAGTTTAATTAAAGTACTTAGCTCAGATCATAAGCTAGCTGTCATATGTTATTCAGAAGCTCATGATCATAAGCGTACTAGGGTGTAAAAAGTAGTCAAAACTGAGTTTTTTTGTGCTGTTTAGTTATTTACGAATTCCTCATATTTTTCCGCTGTAACTCTTCCATATTCACATGCTTCTGAAAATGCAAACGTTCAAAAATTAGTATCTACATTGTTGGGTACTTTTACAGTGAGTAAAAGTGTATTCATTTTCTCAGATTATGTGTTTTAAATGTGCAATGGAAAAACGGAAACCCTAGAAGTAAAATAGTGCTAAAAAGTGCTCTTAAGCGATGAGAAATAAAATTGATATTTTAAAACATCATATGCCATTAAATGTTAGAATACCGAGTATGTTGGAATAAAGATGATTAATTCGGTACATAATATAAAAACGATGCTTTAAAATGCCAATCAGTTTCCATCGCATCCCAGTATCCTTAATGAATCCTTCTTTTGGACGGTCAGAGTGGCCGTAATAAAAAAAGAAAGTATGTGGAACTGAAGGAATAAAGTAAGTTGTTTGACTGTTACCTATAAGACTTTTTCCTTAACAACTTTCAAATAACTGGTCAATGTGTTTTATGAAATAGTTCCAGCCATAGTTTGCTTTAAATTTAGCCGATATTCAATGCAAACGCACACATGAGCAGCTATTTATGGAATTATTAATGAACACGGATGTGAGGTTTCGTGGGCGACATTTGTTATTCGTGTTGTTGTTTGTGTTGTAGCGTTTAACGCCTGCTTTTGCTACATACGGCACCGCAGGCGATGACACTGACGTTACATGAAGATGGAGCACCGGTGGAATGAGATGGCGGGGGAAACCGGAGAACCCGGAGGAAACCCGCCCCAGCACCTCTTCGTCCACCACAAATCTCAGATGCGGTGAGATGAACCCGGGCCGCTTTGGTGAGAAGTGAATGGTCTAACCACTCGGCTACGGCGCGGCCTGTGTTATTCATGAACGGTGTATATTCTTCAGCACAATGCCTTGAGATGCCTAGGTTTTGAAACACAATATTGGAGTTCTCAATAAGGATACTGTATCGTAGCGAGGAAGTTCCGGGATCCAACCGCGTGGCTTGGGTAAAACAAATGATCTGAAAAGAATCGCAAAATATGTCCCTAGTTCTCCATGACAGTGCACTGCTGATTTTATGGAAGTAGACCAGTGAAAAGCATCTCCTTCTGAACTTTTCTTCTTCTTTTTGTTCTTCTTGATCATCATCATCATCATCATCATCATCTTCTTCTTCTTCTTCTTCTTCTTCTTCTTCTTCTTCTTCTTCTTCTTCTTCTTCTTCTTCTTCTTCTCCTTCTTCTTCCTCTTCCTCTCAGGGATTAGACTTTAGGTCTGTTCCGGTCTCACACTATCTTTCCATCTCCTCCTCGTTCTACCTACTCGAATTCCTATTGGTTGATAACTCATTAACTAAGGAATTCTATTTTATGACATTCGTTCCAAATGGTTTAACCAATTATCTCTATAACGTGTTAATTTATTAGATACACATTCAAAATGTAGATCTTCTCTAATAGTTTCATTTGAAATTGCGTCTTGTAGCTTACTTCCCTTTACTCGTCTTAAATATATCATCCCTGCTGATTCATTTCTTTTTAAGCTCCTTTTGTCCACAGTTCACGTTTCACTACCACATAATAAAACACGCAACGTCATCACATTATAACATTTAATTTTTGTTTCTTTCTTAGTTTGTTTTTTCACGGTTTTCTTTAACATTCCACAAATATTTAAAAATTTACTAAGTTTAAAGACAATATCTTTTTCTTTATCATATGAAGCTATCGTACCTAAATAGTTAAACATCTAAATCTATTATATTCTGTTATCTCGTATTATTAACTTACTTTTGACTGGGTGTTTATCCTTAAAGGCCAGGATATTTGTTTTTCTTTTCTTCAAATAAATTTTTAAAACTTTATTTCCCACATATTTTATATAAGCAATGTAGAGCATACTGCAGTTTATCTTCCTCGTCGAAAATTAACACTATATCGTCAGCATATAAAATTATATAATCCTCGTCCTATTTTAATACTTTTATCGCTGGGTTCTTTCAATTCTCGCATCATATCGTCTATTTATATACTAAACAATGTGTGAGATAAACCATAACCTTGATTAACGCTCTTGTTCGTCTGAATCAAGAATTATGCTGAACTTCTATTATGTCACTGCTACCTGTCCCTGCCATAGTTTGGACTGCGGATTCGGATATCCATAGCCCGTATGCGATTGCTATTCATGGCGAACCTTAAAAAGGAAAGTGTATAGGAAAAGACAGTATAAGAAGATAAATGATTGCAATTTCATAAGAACAATTAATGAGTGTTAATGCAAACTTTCTTAAAAGGTGTGAGAGATGTATGGCAGCACAAGAACATCATTTCCAACATCTATGGCGATGTATGTGGACATTGTAATCATAATTTGCATTAGAAATCTATGCGCTTGAATTTAAGAGGCCATGAATATTCGACTCCGCCAGCGAACAGCGCGGTTTCCAACGTGAGTCTACATGCAGCTTGTGTGTAAGAAAGATATTAAAACATAAAACTGTTCATATCACAGTGATCCGAAGATGTGTTACTTCCACAGCAAATTCTGTGCAGCCAGTGTCCTCCAAAACAGAAATGGTAGATATATTACACAGCGCTCAACTTGTCATAATGCCTGAGAAAACACGACAACGCTAATATCTGAAGATATTAAGCACACTTCAATTATTGAAAACTCAAAGGAGAGATGAAGTGATGACGGCTAAATAAAGGAGACGCCCGCCGCTGTCAAAGCCAGGCGCAAGTTCTTTGCCTCGTGTGTGTGTGTGTGTGTGTGTGTGTGTGTGAGAGAGAGAGAGAGAGAGAGAGAGAGAGAGAGAGAGAGAGAGAGAGAGAGAGAGAGAGAGAGGTGTTGATGAGTCTAATATTGAGCGAGGCGTGACAAGACCAAGATCCCAAAGGCAATAATGGAATCTTCGGCTAACTACAATCGCAAACACAGGCGCGTTGATTTGCAGACATTGAGACGTTAGTAACACGCTGATGGAATGACGTGCCTTTTTCGGGATAATGTCATACACCAGTTACGGCGAACGCTATATCCACTTGCCAAATAATGGCCTATCATAGTTCAATATCCCATGTGAACCTACTTAGTATTTATCATTATAATTCTTTCCTCTTTCGAATCTCAAAAGTGTAGGTAACATCTATTTTGTATTTCAGAGTCTTCTTCTTCTTCTTCTTCTTCTTCTTCTTCTTCTTCTTCTTCTTCTTCTTCCTCTTCCCAACAAGGTTTAGGCCAAAGACATGTTCCGAGGCCAAATGAATTGGTCACTCAATATCCTTAAATGCCGTCCAGTATTTTTTCGTGCAGTGGGTTGATAAAAAAAGGCTTGCCGTGGATACCTCGAAGGAGGCATCCTTAAAACATGGTCTTTCCACTGCTCTTGATTGCGTTGAATCTCCCCAATTCCTTGAGTTGTGCTGTTATATCGGTACTCCTCATTTGGTCTAATCTTGCTATTCCCAATAGTGGTTGTAGAACTCTCATTTGAGCTGCTTCTATGCTAGCCTTTTCTCTGGATCTCAGAACCCAAGTTTCCCAAGTGTACTTTAGTGCTGGTTTTGTAACAATGTTATGTAGTCTTTGCTTCACTTCTCTTCTCATGCTTTTGCTGAGGTGTCTTTTTATACATCTACTTAATCTGTTATAGATCCCTGTTTTCTTCACTGTCTGCATTTATATGAAATTTATTTGAAAGTTTTCAGCTAAGAAAAAAACAAGATGTATTGCTCAAACATTAACGAAAATTCAACTACAAAATTACTCATATGCCCAGTTGACAGATTCCCAAGGTGAAAATAAGGAACGTACTTATCTTTACAGTGTAGATATAGAACTCAAAAGAAGAGTACACAAGTCGCAAGTGAGTACATAATAATTGAGTTCTATCTGCGGTAGAGATGTCCAACCTTGTCTCTTTGGAGAACCTTACGTAATAAGCGGCTACACCCCACTCCATTCCTTCAGTCGGAGGGACAGTCAGTATCCAGTGACGGACACAAACATGATAGTTTCTAAGTCATAATTTGAATTTTCTGGGAATGTCCTCGGAGACCTATTCATTCTGGATGATTTTTGCATAAATTGTAAACAGTAGGAGACAGACAGAAGCTTACTAATTATAAAATGTGTATCTCGTTAAAGTAATTTATGTGAAATACTTCTTCTTTCCTTTGAGTGAAGCATTTGCAAGATATTCTTGTTTATTTGTTTGAATTTGCTAATACTTGTACATTTTTAAAATAGCAATATGTTATTCGTTTTTTATCTGTTGGCCTTGCATATTCTCCTTGCACCTACACGAAAATTAGTAATAAGATAATTTCTGAAAATGCTTATGTTGATTAAAATGAAGTAGATAGAGTGAGTGAGTGAGTGAGTGAGTGAGTGTGTTGGGTTTAAGGGCCCCAAGCAGATAGAGAAATGAACATTTCCAAGAATAGCGTGTATAAGTGAGTATAGGTCTACATATATTTGCGTACAGAGTTTCTCCAGATTGAACGATATTAAAAGTCTATATCGCAATATGTTACGCGACGATCACTTGGTGTATCTTCTAAGGCTATGCACTTCGCTTTGTCGCCAAATATTGATAGACTTCTTAAACGTAAGGATTACCAGAGAAGTCACTAATGAACAGATGTTTATCGCGTAAGATTTGAAAGTGCTTTCATAAATCAAATGAAAATGCATCAATCCGCCATTGTAACGCAATGCACGGCTGGGGTCTAAAGGGAGGCAAAGTCAGCGTATAGTTGAATAGTTTAAGGAAGTAAACCCAACCTCCCCTCTTTCGCAAACGTTGAACATCACTGATCTACTTTAATATAATCGTTACCGGTTGTAACTTGCAGATAAGGGATAGCGAATAATAAATACGATTATATGCACACATGAAACTGATCTACTTTGATATTTACTGCTTTTTCTAGCTATATTTAACAAAGTATTATCGCAAATAATAATAATAATAATAATAATAATAATAATAATAATAATAATAATAATAATAATAATAATAATAATAATAATAATAATAATAATAATAATAATAATAATAATAATAATAATAATAATAATAATAATAATAATAATAATAATAATAATAATAATAATAATAATAATAATAATAATAATAATAATAATAATAATAATAATAATAATAATAATAATAACTCTTAAAATGTTCTGTATGCTCTGTTGTAATTGAAATAATGCAACAACTCATTTTGTTAAGTTCACTGAACTTCTAGATTCTACTAGAAAAAGCAACAGAGTTCAAACCACAGCGAAATTCCTGTCATTTGAATTTTAGCTAAGGTTGGAGTGTTGTAAACAATGAAGAACAATTCTTTGAGCACCGCTTTATTGATTAATTAATTACACGTCGGAGGGGATTCCGCACTTATTACGCACATACGGATTTTGTACGTCAGACTCCGGGTGGAAGGGATGAGGTGAGAGTACTTAAAAGGGTGTCCGGAGAGCGACAAGGGACACCTTCCGTCATTTCGACGAGAGGTTCGCGCACCAAATCTGTCATCCAGGATTCGACTGGTAGACCACCTAGGGCAGATGATAGCAACGCCACCTAGGCACAGAGAACCGTATTCATTACCCACGGGGAGGCGCCACCCTCGCAACGCACCCGCCACACAACCCTGAAAAGTTGGATGGAAATGGCATGAAATGAAATGAAAAGACAGTAAGTTTGGGGGTGTGTAGATGTCCTTCTTTGCATTCGACAGATAACCCGGGAAAGCCCCCGAGAAAACATGGTTTAGGAAGGTTGTCCGCCGGAATCGAGCCCATGAACTCCCGAATGCGAGCCTCATACGTTATCGTAGAGCCATTTCGCTCGGTCGTACTGTTGTCTAGCGGTAGGTATCAAAGATACCCATTCTTGTCATCTGGGTGCAGAATAAGTTTTGCTGGCGCTGTAGCTCAGTCGGTAGAGCACCTGTTCTTGGTGCAAGGGATCCCTGTTTCGATTCCCAGCAGGTGGGGATTTGTCTGTAACGAAGAACATCCTCTATCCTCTCCAGAGTCTGGAAGAGTATGAATATGTGTGTGTGTGTGTGTGTCTGTCTGTCTGTCGGTCGGTCTATGGAGAGCATAACTCAAAAACGAAAATCGGTTAAAAGCCAAAGTTCGTATTTAAGCTTAATGTCTTTCAAGGATGCGACATTGAGTTTTTGAATAAAATAGCCCCACCCTAAACTAGCCTTTACATGGAACATTTTCCGAAAATTTTGATTTTCTTGAAAATGGCTCTAACGATTTTGATTAAAATGCCATATGTTTAAGATATTTTTATGAAAAAGTAAATCTATATTTTGAATTTTCTGGCTATAGCCTATGTAGTCCTGTTTACTCAGGATGACTTTTGAATTACTCGTAAACCGCAAGAGATAGACCAAATCTTACTATACCAAAAATGTAGATCTTGCTAAAATACACATTTTATGTCTGAATACATTTTTTTATAGAGTGAACTATTTCGGAAACATTCCTTATTTGTGTGAGTTGGGAAGAACTTATGCTTCTGTGAAATGGAACATCGTTATTCAGTTTTTTATATGTTATGCAAAGAGAACGGAATCTCAAAGCTTTAATAGATTTGACTATCACTCAAAGCCTACATATTCCCCTTGCACCTACAAGGAAATAAACAATAAGATAAGCTGTACAAATGTTTATCTCAACTAACACGAAGAAGATATAGGAATAAGAGCTTGTAAGAACGGTTAGTACAAGAGTAGAGAAAGTCATGTGAGTGCAACACAAATTTTTTTTCTGTGTAGTTTGTACTACCAGTAGAGCTCTTCTCCCGCTGGCACGAGGTGCACTTAGCCTGGTTAGGTTCCAGAGGGGCCAATTGAGGAGCTACTTGCTTAAGAAGTAGCGGCCCCTGGTCGAAGCGACCGCATAATCGGCCGGGAGAAATTGGGGCGCTGACCCTGGCCCACCCTTAGTACTGTACCCCACTCATGACGCCCGGGTGTCCAGAGGTGGGGGAAGCAGCGGTCGGGCGGTAGACCTTGGCCCGGATGGGGTGTTATGCCACGGGGTTACCAGTAGGGCATGAATTCATATAGGTATCTAAATAACTACCCTCATTTACAACTCGGAAAAAATGAGCTCTTTCTTTTACTGTCACTTTCATCTTTCAAATCTATTGGCAATATTCGACCAGAGATGATTAATTAAAGCGTTTGCTAACCATTTGGGAGAAAGAAAAGCTATCGCACTGACCGACTGCTCAAGCTTTCGTTGCACTTAAGCAAACATTCCAGAAACCTAATTTCATTTTATGTTTTACATTTTTATTTGAAAACTAGTCCATAAATTGCAATGCATTACGTATTTATATTTTATTTTTGTATAATATCTGCGCTTTGAGTTAATTTTGCAGTTTATCACATTTTTAGAATACATTAAGCAGTGGTTTTCAAGGTCAGGAAACATGAAAATACAAGAGTACAAGCCTTTATAAACATTTTTATCAAACCATACATTTTCGTTTCTTTTGAGGGAGTTGTTTGGAAACCATTGATGTCTATGGATCTAATGCAAATGCTTTCTGGAGGTAGCGAAGTTAGTTCCACTCAAGTGAAAATAGCCAGCAGCCAAATGCCAGGATCTGTATTGCGTCAACCCGTAAATTCCGAGGACTGTTATTGCTGTTCATGAGGTGCTAACGTTTTCATTTTAAAGGTTAGTTATGCTTGAGCACCTTCTCGATTCCGTTTTCATTATCAACCGTGCCTGTCTTTCACTTCTCCTTCGCAAGTTGTTCAACTGTCAATATTGACAGAAAGTGTGACGCATATTTCCATTGAAGTGTGTTTAACACTCGGCGAACAGTCAATTGCTAGTAACGTTGTACGGGAAAAGGCACGGTCAAGCACCTGCACATCAGGAAATTCCAAAACTTCAAAACTTCTCTTCACATCCATATATCTGAAAGTACCAGGGTTCAGATTTTAGAGTGCATACAAGTTGATAGTCTACATTTAAATTGGCAAAGTTTCCTGTACTCTTTAAAGGAAGACTAACTGACGAAACCTGAAAAAAGACAGTTTTAGTTTATATTTGATTCTCCCGTTTAATTTGATGTTTTATCATTGCAGGACATTACTTATATTTTAAATATATTTTTGAAAATGGCAATGCAGTTGTCCTTTGGTACTGTGCATTCTTCACTATTTCATACAAAAAAGTCACTATTGCACTTTGGAGTAAATAGATAAACTTTGGCCCAGCTTTTAGAAGTTCTGCTCTCCCAATTGGTGCTACTGTTAAATATGGAAGCTGCTATGCGCTGAAGCCGGGTACCTTCATTCTTTGCAATCTACGAGTGCTTATTTGAAGTCGCTTTATATAAATAAAGAACAATGTATACCTATTCAAAATTTGATACAAATGTATTGGAACTGTGATCATAAACGAACAATTTGAGCTTTGGTAACTGTAGAATATAGTATACAGTAATTGATAAACAATGATATTGGTACTGAAATCTAGGTTTAACAAATAAAATAACATAAAAACAACAGTTTTATATCTCCATTAACAGTAACTTTTCTGCATTCTTTGACAGTATTAAATATAGAATGCAGGCCACTCTTGAGGTTTAAGTTCTTTCTTTAGTTCAGTAAAGCAGTGCACCTGAGGATAAGGTGAGATGTTGATGCTTTTTCTTGAGCTGAACATTTCGGGTCTGGATCTTTGATTATTTTCTTCATTAGATAAACCTGGCTGAGGTTGAAGAGGCCGATACGCAATCTGGAACTTTTAGTTTTCTTCAGATATTAAAGTTTGGCATATAGAGGGTATAGATTTCTACTGTTTATTTCAGTGAACCACAATGTAGGTGCCATATCTGCTTTTTCATTTTCGAAAATGCCTTACGTAATGGTAGCCGTGTCAGTGAGATTTGGCGGCCGTTGTTGTAGTGATAACATTAGATGTTCTTGAATATTTTGAATAAGTGGATTATTAGAAAATTTGTTAGTAACGGTAGTAAGAGTTGGCATAGAGTACGAGAAGATCACAATTAGAGTTTTATGCCTTTGGGTGTTTATTTACATTGCTTTGAGTTCATACCAGACTTCACTGAAAAGACGGAGTAGTTTGGTAGGCGGTATAAGTTTCTAAAGGCCAGGAAGTGACTATGGCGCATTCAGATTTTGAATCTAGTTTTGGTCCATAGGGGTTATGATTGAGGAATTTTGGTAAAGCAAAGAGATCATTGGCAGGAGTGCTGATTTGGGCATTGTTGCATTGTTTGGTATTTGTGACAGCTCCAAACTAATGGATGGAGTAAAAGGCTGCCACGTAGAGATAGGATAGTTTTCTCAAAAGGACTTAGGTTTTGAATTTGGAACTCGGAATAGAATTCCAATAGTCTTTCTCGCAGTGGTTTTAAATAACAAGGATGAAGACCATAAGGTCCTGGTTTTGGAGCATTAAAATATGTTTGTTTATCGGCTTACTTGGTGAGCAGAACTTTGAGTAGCAAGCGTTGAGGCAAATTATTTGCGTCGGGGGTTAAAGGGAAATAATTCAGTCTCCACAAGTAAGCTGCTTCTTGGACTGGATCTAAAAGTCCACAAACTTGCAGTTTGACAATGGGGTAAAGTAATTGGAGGAGTCGTTTACTTGTTGAGCTATACCCTACAGCCTGGATCAGTCTTCAGTCAGATCCTGCACTGGATCAGTCTTCTGTAGATGTTGCTTAAGCAGGTTGAGTCAACACCCCACTTAGGAGACGATACAATTTTCATGTTTAGTTGCTATACACAATCGACTGTGGGAGATATAATATATTCTTCCCGGGTATATTTCTCGTAAAAGGTGATTCCAATGATCTTGCGAATATTTATTCTGCCTAAATTATGGCCACCAATATTCAAGGGGCTTAAGTAGTAGCTAAAGGTCTGATTGAAAACACTAAATATTTTGCTAATCGGTCAAATAGGTTGACAGCTGAGATCACGACCCTTTTTAAAACCGCAGATCGTTTTCAAAACACACTGTAATATTGGGTCGTTTCCAAGACACGCAGCATTAGTTTTGTCAAGTTGACAGACATATTTTTCCAGTTGTTTTCCTAGACCAAAAGAACTTAAGGGTCACTAATTTGCCCAGTATTGGGGTTGCCATGACAACTTTTATTAATGTTTCGAAATGTATGAGAGAATTTTCAAAGATAATGGATTTAAAACCCACTTCATCTCCTTGCTACCAGCTGAATTTACACGTGAAAGGAATGTTAACACACGTGGAAAACAAACAGGTTTCAACTTGTTTGCATGCGCCTGCTTCCAACCGAAGCCCCTCCCCGAATTAATTTTATACGCATGCGTCGCTTCCCTTCTGCAAGCTCTCCTCCATTACAGGCTGAGTATATAAGGGTCCAGACACAGAACCCCAAAAAGTTATTTTGGAACGCAATCTTACGAAGAGTTTCTGCCGTCTAACGATACTACTGCGGCAGAAATGGAGATTTTTTAGAGTGAGAGCGGAGAGAAATTGCATCATTAAACTTATTATCACAAGGAATCTTGCAGCGGCTTCATGCAATCCATTGTATGTAACATGCCTTCGCATCATAACGAGATGTCTTCGTGTGTTCTGTATATATATATATACAGAGAAATGTGCAGTTTACAGAAAAACGTACTCGTAAGTGGAGCTTTCTTCCTTTCTCGAGTGTACTATTCTATGTATAACTGGTGTTAAAATTATGTAATTTCAAACGCACTCCTTTCAGAGAAGCGGACAAAGAGAGGCGAGAACATAGTAATGTGGATGAAGTCATCCACAAAGGAGGATTCTGGTATCCACCACTAGCAGCAATAGTGCAACTCATTGCGATAGAAATTGCAAACACAAGTGTGCGAAGATGATTGAGCTAAAACTCTATAATATCCTGTTATTATACATAAACTAAAACCTTGAAGATACCTCTCTATCTCTTTTGAGGCTTCAAGTTTCCAAAGCTATCGAAATAAAATGCAGTGCTCCTATTCTTCTTTACAGCCTCCATCTTCTGCAGCATTCAGATTGACAGTAATTCTCTTTCCGTAATGAAGCTCTGAAGGTAACTTCCCGATTATATACACTTCTAAAATGAGGAATGTTTCGTCAAGCATACAAGTCGAGGTCAATGTTACTCAGCGGTTTTTCCGCTTAATAATAACCCTCTGCCCGAGTTTTCTGAACTTCCATTATTCTTCTGGTAGTTCTTCATTTTGAGCTCCTCGTCTTCAGCCCATTACCTTTAGCGTCCTATTTCCTTTTATGTTTAAGACAATTTTAGAAAGAATAACTAAAAATGCCGCCAGTGCCAGCCTTCTTAGAAGACCTCCTATTCTTTTATTATTCTTTCTCTATCGAAGTCCTTTTCCTTTTGCTTCCATCTCTCTGTTATGTCGCATAATTCATGTGGGCTTTTTATCTGCAGCCCTTTTCATATTCACTGCTCTGGTAATTCGAGCCGCACCTCCAACCGTAGCAACTAGGGCTACAATAATGGGTATGAGAGGTACAAGAGCACCGTGTTTATTCCTCCTGGAGCCGGCACCAACTGTCACCTAGCCCTTCATAATCGATGTTACCAGCCTCGCAGCCAACTTTTCACCTAAAGTAGCACCAGATGATTGACCTCTTTTCCAGGCCTTCTCTACCAAGATCTTGTCAAAAATGTTTTTTGAAGCGGAGTCCTTGTGCTCGGTGTAAACGATGTCGTGCTGCTTAAAGGCTTCGTCTCATTCCTGGGTCTCCTCACTTTGTTCTTTCAGGTACTATCTTTCACAAAAGTAAATACCCAACTTAAGTGAGACCTGCGCGAAGGGTTACCTGATTCTCAGGCGTACTTGCATAGATGGTATGAGAACTAAATTAGTCATATGCTTGCCTTACTGTTCAGAGGACATGCCAGCCATGTCACCTCGTAGCTCACCTCGCAGTTTTGAAAAGCAACATTTCAGCGATCCTTCTACATTAACGAGCAAACATTGCAGATTTAACTTCAGTGCACCTGCAGAAAATATTTTTATGGTGTTTTATTAAATTGTGGACTAGAACTAAAATGATTCGAGTGTTGGTGCTAGACTTACAGACGTTAGTTTAATCATTGAGCCAAAGTTTGTGTGCGTGTGTGTGTATGTGTGTGTATGTGTGTGTGTGTGTGTGTGTGTGTGTGTGTGTGTGTGTGTGTGTGTGTGTGTGTGTGTGTGTGTGTGTGTGTGTGTGTGTGTGTGTGTGTGTGTGTGTGTGTGTGTGTAAGCCGTGCATTCCCGGACAGGGGTTCCTATTTGAAAACCGATTAGTTTGCCGTCCCGCACAACATACTAAGCGTTGTCGGTGTTTTTGGGACACCTCTATATATAGGCTGTTCCAAAATTAGACCGACAAAAATTGGGAGCTGATAGATGATATTATTTTAAACACTTTTTGCTAAGGAAAGTTTTTTCCTGCAATGCTTCATTTAAGCGCTAAGCGAGTTAATGTCAGAGATTACTGCTTCTCACCCAGTTTAAGTATTTACGGCAAAATCAACAATGCAAATTAGTATTGCATTTATCTTAGTAAGGCACACAATTTTAACCCAAGAAACAAACACAGAACACATAAACAAAACACAAACATCTCATTGTTTACAGTTAATCACAGCTTTATTATTCAAGATTAGACCGACAAACTTTTAAACCGAGAAATGGCTAGTGTCTTTGCGAGAGTACGGCAGAATAGGGTACGGCAATGCACTCTTTGTGTTAATCGCAACGGGCGTGCGTTCTAACATTTGCTTTAAATAGTGTTTTTTTTTTTTTTTTTTTTTTTTTTTTTCCGTCCTGTATTTGTTTCTTGGATTGTGTGCCTTACTAAGATAAATGCAACACTAATTTTCATTGTTGATTTTGCTGTAAATACTTAAACTGAGTTGGTAGCAGTAGGTAATGACATTAACTCGTCTTGTGCTTAAACGAAGCACCGCAGCAAAAAAACTTTCCTTAATAAAAAATGTTTAAAATTATGTTATCTATCAGCTTCCAAAGTTTGTCGGTCTTATTTTGAGACACCCTGTGTGTGAGAGAGAACATTACTCGAAAACGAAATGTCAGATGAGTACAAAGTTTGATATTTATGTTCAGTTATCTTGCAAAGATGCGACACAGAGATTTTTAATTAAATTTCTCCATTCCAAAGTTCCCTTTATTTGGAGCACTTTTAAACTTCTTTTATGTTTTAAAAATGTATCCTGGCGATATTGATTAAAATACCATATATTTAACGTATATACTTAGACGACAAATAAAATGTATATGTCGAATTTTCTGGGATTACCTCTGAAGTCCTCTTCACACGATAGGAATTTTGTATATTTTTGTATAGCTTTTAAACCATATCAGATACACGAAAACGTACTACGCAGAAGTGTAGAACTCTTTAAAGCATGAAGATATTTCGTTTTTTTTTTTTTTTTTTTTTTTTTTTTTTTCATTCTGTGGCATGAGGCATTTCAGAGTTATCCGTTATGATTGGTTTGAATTTTTCAGTACTGTATTTTTTAAAGTCCTGTTGTTTCTCGCGATGTCATGGAGAGAGTATGGCAATTTAAGTATATAGTGCCCCGCTTTCAAACATCTGACTATCGATACCGCTTCCTCTACCTCGTAACTAAGACGAAATGTGTAATATGTACCTATTTGTACAAACGTTTAAGTCGGTTAACATGAAGTAGGTGGAAGAATATTTTTGTAGGAATAGTTTGTAGAATATACATAAAATAAACGATAGTGAGTGGAGAACACCATGTGGAGGTAGTACGCTATAGTTTTAGTGCTGCACTGGTAGCTTTTCAAATATATGTTGGCAAAAGAACTCAACGAACATATGGCGGACGTATTTAGACAAACGGGGACATTCTAGGGGGTATCATATTAGTAAATTACGCTTTTGGAGATATTGGAAATCTTCCAAATCAGTCAGCTATGATTTCTTCCAATTGAAGGGATTTCTCAGGTTGAGGCAACGTACAAACACTATGGACTAATTTTATCAGAATACTCTTTCTTGAATCGTTACAAAATTCAAGACGAAGCAACAGGCCTGGAGCGGATTCTGAATAAGTCCAGTCCAGCTTATTTATCCGAGTCTGACAGGAAATGTGTAGCTCCATTAGAACTAAAATAAGGATCTGCTTTTGCACTTCACTTTGTGTCTATTTCCGTAGAAGTGTCAACTGTCTTAAACGGAAACATGCCTTAAAATTCGTACATTTAATGATATGTCTAAACTAAATTGGCAGGAATTAGCTGCCATTTCTAGTTGTATAGCCCGAAATTTAAGCGTGAATAGAAACGGCTGCGTAATGACAGAGCTTTTAATTCCAGTTTATGAAGTCCGCTATTGTATTATCTGGCACGTGTGGTCGGTCACCTTCTTTCCAAATATCTTTTACTACGGATTCCATGTTTAGGCCATCTTTCGCTGATAAATATTTGAGATGAGCAACGTATTAAGCTTCTTTAAACATTAAAAGTATCAATTCTGCTTAAGCCACCGAGAATACTTTTCACAGTATTTTCTAAATTTCATGCAAATAATGCGTGTTAAATAGCTTTACATAATTAAATACCGCAGTGAATGTTTGTCTTTCTGTTATCCCTCCCCAGTTACGTAAACTTCGTGAGAACCGAGCGAGATGGCTAGGCAGGAGCATCTGTTGCTCGCATTCGGGAGGTCGCGGATTCAAATCCCGCGTATTGGCCAATATGACCGGGGGTTTTCGTGTTTTCCCTCATCCGTTAAATACTGGGTTGGGCATTCAATACCACAAACCAATGTTCCAACTACAGAACAAAATAATTAGGAATAGAAGTAGAATATGATTTTCTTGAAAATCTTCGTATGGCTTCCTTGAAGGATGCTGACCTTACATACGAAGTTTCTTATTTAACCGACTTTTCAGTTTTGAATTATCATGTTCACACCCAGGAATACGCCTATCTTAAAAGGAGTTTTATTCAGGGGGACCTCAAAACGTGTACTTCTGGTGAAATATTCCTATCGCATTTTTGAGTGGCATTATCTACTTTCTTTTCATATTAGAGGTCAGTAGTAGAGAAAATAAGTAGACTGCAAAACACAGGTGTCTTGACGCGTTTTAAAATGTTAACACAATATTTACAGTAATAACAAGTTAATGCATTTGAAACACAGGTTAACGAAGATTGTCTTCGGGTTTCTCCCGAACACATTTGCAGTAACAATTCGATATAAAACTGCAGTAGTTAAATCTATGTGGAATGATGCAGTGGCATAATTTTCAAGTCAATTCAGTTTAAATCATTTGCTCTAGCACTAACACCAACAAGTTGCTTCACTCAATCACGTTCATAGCTGGCGCAAGTGGAATCTCATTAAAATGCCGGAGAACGGTGTCTGTATTGGCAAAGGCATACAGAATACTAAGCACTTCTTGAAGGCCTAAACCCCTTATTCGTAGTAGGAGGGCTGCCACGAAAAACAAATCCTATTCAAAAAGAGATCAGCTAAAATTCTGTAAAACATCTCAAGAGACACTGGGATTGAATTTTCTAACTTTTTTATGTTAAAGCTATTTACTTGAAAATTGACACACTTAATAGGAGTAAATAACAATTTGATTCTGCTAAATCTCAAAACTCTAGCTCAACACTTTCTTAAACAATACAATTAAATGGTTTAATTAGTGAAATTAATAAACAATTTCTGAAAGTGTCCTGCGCATTCACGTTTGACGCTGAAGCATGACAGTGATATTTTAATACTTTAGTACAGTAAAACTGAATACAAATATGTATTTGAGTGAGTGAGGGGGTGAGTGAGTGCGTGTATGGAGTTTAAGGGCCCGTCAACAGCTAGGTCATTAGAGCCCGAAAGTATCTGATTAAAGTTGGTTTTATTAGTTTTAAAGAAATGTTTGTTTCTATGATGTTTTGGTATGAGTATTTTTTGTTCTTTTTCATTTACTATACATTGATTTTTTGTGAGTCAGTGGATAAACAAATCATAAAATACATACTTTAATCCTTAGATGTTACATATGAATGGTTGCATGCAAAGTTTTATACAAATCAGGGCAAAAGTAAAATGTAAGAAATCAATTTCATGTGCAAAATGTTAAACCGAGTAAAAACACATACCATGTGGCCCACTTCATCCGTCTTTGGGGTACGTAGCTATCCCTTCGTACGTTACAACAGTTGCAGAACGCAACGACGCGATTTCTATGAAGCGGGCGCCAGTGGCGTGGATGAACTTCGTTCTGCTTGTAAGAGCAGACGAGAGATGAGAGGTAGTTCCAAGGCTTCAACTATCGTGTTTAGCGCGTGGTCATAGACAAGAAAAGTTTTAGAATATTTTCCACTTCACTTACAAAACCTTAGTTTACCGGGAATGAACTCTTTCCTGTATATACGATTATTGCCTAACATTATGGATTAAAGATTGTAAATTGCCGTAACAAGAACCGTGCAAACATGAGGGCACGTAATGTCTTATTGGCATATCTTTGTTTCTTATTAATGTCATTGTATTTTATTATTTTTAGTTTATTATTATTATAATAATAATAATTATTATTATTATTATTATTATTATTATTATTATTATTATTATTATTATTATTATTATTATTATTATTATTATTATTATTATTATTATTATTATTATTATTATTATTATTATTATTATTATTATTATTATTATTATTATTATTATTATTATTATTATTATTATTATTATTATTATTATTATTATTATTATTATTATTATTATTATTATTATTATTATTATTATTATTATTATTATTATTATTATTATTATTATTATTATTATTATTATTATTATTATGTCATAAATATGTATGCATTAAACAAAATTACCGGTTAAAAAACTACTGTTTTCTCCTGCTTTTTTCAAATGGGATCTTGTGCTTTTACTTTGGCAGACATGGCAACACTGTTGGCAAGGTGTTCATAGCCCTATCTGGGCAGCTCCAGCAATAGGGCAGGTCTTCCAGCCTAGAATTGTAAGGGATTTCCACGCGTCTCTGCGTCTGCCTGCTGCTTGGAACTTCCAACGGTCTATTTCCTTCATCCTTTCCTTCTAAGGGGTGGTAGTCGCGATCAATCTATCTGCGTCTAAGTATGCGTCTGTTTCATAACCTATAAGCTTTCGTAATATTACAAAAATAATTTTTCATGTAGGTACTACGGTAATATACTAAACAATTAATAGTATTCATTTCCAAGCAACACAGTGAGGATTTTGAGAGTTACAGTGAATACCCTTAAGAAACCAAGAGTTCAAAGATGTATTTGTATAGATGATCAACTAGAACAATCGCTATCGCTTGGAAAGTAGTCTACGGATTCCTCACTTATTTACTCGAACAGATCATACTTCAGTAACCAAAAATAACAATCAATCGTAGTGGAAGTGCTTCATTGCACAACAATCAAATATAGAAGATGTGCTTTATTGTCGAACAAGAATCAGTCGCAGTGGATGAACTTCCCTGTCCATATTACGTTCTTTCCATTTCTTTAACATATCGTGGTGTATCTTGTCACCCTGCTCTTGACTCATTGCTGGAAGGTTTATACAATTTGGTCTAAATGTTTACCTTTGCTACGTCCTAAAGCTTGGTGTTATTTGCATTTTGCACGCATTTTCTTAAGTTTCTTGAACTCATGGTTTTTTTTAAAGCAATCAAGTTTTCATTTCAAAATCGGATTTGCATTGTTCAAAATAGTATCTTTTCTTATTTCTCTGATCTGCTACTCTACAAGTTAACCTTTTTTACTCTCTCGACTACGTATAGTAAAGTAGGGGAAGTATTGTATTCCACCCAAAAATTCCACGTCGAGATTTCACCGGAAATATATGTTTTGAGGCCCCCTGAATAAAAAGCGTTTTTAGAAAAAGGTCCCTGTGTGTGTGTGTGTGTGTGTGTGTGTGTGTGTGTGTGTGTGTGTGTGTGTGTGTGTGTGTGTGTATGTGTGTGTGTGTGTGTGTTTGTGTGTGCGACAGTCTGTGGACAGCATAACTCAAAAACGAAACGTTGGTTAAAAACCAAAGTTTGCATTTAAGTTTAATGTCTTTCAAGGATCCACACGAAGATTTTGAAGATAATTGCTTCACCCTAAACTACCCTTTACGCGGAAAATGTTTAGAAACTTTTGATTTTCTTGAAAATGGCTCTAACGATTTTGATTAAAATGCCATATGTTTGACATATTTTTATAGCATATGAAATGTATATCTTGAATTTTCTGACTATAGCCCCTGTAGTCGTATTTACTCTGGATGACTTTTGCATAACTGGTAAATCATAAGAGACAGACCAACTCTTACTATAGAAAGAATGCAGATCTTGCTAAAATACACAGGTTATGTCCAAATAAATGTTATGTAGAGTGCACCATTTTGGAGATATGTCTTGTTACTGTCGTGAGTTTCGGAGAATTTAAACTTCTGTCAAATATAACATCGTTATTCATTTTTATATGTTAATCTTGCAAAGAGAAAGCAATCTCAAAAGTATAAAAAGATTTGACTGTCGCTCTAAGCCCAATGTATTCTCATATTCCCCTTGCTTCTCAAGGAAAAAGCAAAGGAAGTAAGCAATAAGATAATCCCCTGCACATGTTTATCTGAACTAGTACGAAGAAGATATAGGAATAAGAGTTTGCAAGAATAGTTAGTACAAGAGAAAAGAAAGTCATGTGAGTGCAACACATCAGATTCTTTGTTCTTGCTTGCGGGACAATAGTCTGTACCTTGTGACTTTAAATGTTCACATTTAGATTACATGAAGCATGAAGCATTCTATTTTCTTATTAAATATACTTACTTCCTCTTCAAGAATTTGTCATTAGCCTGTTTCAGCTTCAGTTTTACTGCCATCTCTTCATGGGTCGACCAACACATCTTCCGCTAGGATGATATCTAGGGGCAAGCACAGGAAATATGCTTTTTAAGTTATAAATATTGAAATTATTAAGAGATGATATATGATCTATTTTAAATAATTTATCTCCAACGATCTCAATTAATTAATAGTATCACATTCGAGTACCATGTGTTCTAGATCTTTTCTTTCTCCATAAAATATGGACGTTCCTATCAACCCCATATCCCTTCTCATCCGGTTCATCTTTTGCACCTTGTCTACCCATTTTCCGTTTGCCATGTGTTTTCATTTGACATAAAATACCAATGATCTCTTTTCTTGTATACCATTACGAAAATGTATTTCAGCACAAACTCTTCTCTTTACAGAAAACTTTCATGTTGTAACGTACTTTGCTTATGCACCAATCCATTATGATCTAAACCTTTTTGCAGCAAAAAAATATTATATGTAATACCAATTTCAACGTGACTTACATTAATGTATGTCTGCACATACGTAGTAGGTATAATGCGAGCGTAAACCAGGAACTAAGGACCCTTTGGACATTCTCGCTGCACAGATTGCTGACGGGCATCTTTCCAGGTCGTATGATTTCCTCGGTATCTTTTCTTGGTGTTGTGTGAGATTCAGCCTTCAGTAATTGCTCAAATGAACTGTGTGTTACAAAGTCCCTCCAACTATGAGGTGGATATTGAAGTTTTTAATGCTTGGATGTTGAAGCCTGCAGAAAGTTACCGTCAACTGAGATACATGATGATATAGTAAAAAACGAAAGAAATGTGAGAAAGTAGTGTGAAATACTTAACAATGAACGGAGGAAATGTGCATGACAAAACTTTCGTCATGCACATTAACATTCGTCACTCATCACAGATGATTTGAAGATTCGAGGAAAGAAGATCGTGCAAGATAGCGCGTAACTCTAGCCGAGTTACGGATTTCTGTTCCAAATATTTCTTTCTTCACGTGGTGAAATTCTGTCAAAACATCTTCACTTACGGGACTGGCGGCAGCCGAATACCACATGGCAAGTATAAAACTCGTCAGATATCATAAAAGCTTAAACAGTGGAAGGTAATTATATGGAGAAGTAAAGTAAGCTGTAGCTTAGTAACATGATTTTCTTGATCAAATATTTTTTCTGAATATATTAGTGCCAAACTGTCGTAGTTCTTGGATTGCCCTCGTATTTATAAAATATTTGCATTATTGCAGGTTTTCTGAAAAAGCCAAATATGATGAAAGGTTACTTTTGTAAAACAGTTTCTTATTTTGTACAAATAATTGCGATTTCCCTTCTCAATGTAAGTGTTGTATGTTAATTAATAATTACATATTTAGATGGCAAAATCGCGTGCGAAAGACGCCCCAGTACAACGGTCATTGCTAACATAACCTATACAGAGAAACATAAGCAGCCTTGTAAGTACAACATGAAACTTGAACATCTGCAATGGATTGCTTCAATCAGTATCCTTGAATGTTAAATTAAATTTGATAGAAGCTGGAGACTAAATTACAGAAACGTGCTTTCAACGCTGACTGTACATACTCCACTGTTTATGAGGAGACGAGCAACTTGAACATACTGTATAAAACATTTAGAGGAAGGAACACCCAATTTTCTCCATATTAAAATAAATGTGTATTCTGCACAAAGCAGATTTAAGTGGAACGTTAACGATCGCAAATATTCCTGGCACGGTTTTCTGGTTCTCCCACAGCATGTACGTATAATGTGGTTTTCGGCACGTAGTCGCTGACCAGGAATGTCCCCAAGTTTGGTGAATTAGGCAAGATTAAGGGATTACGCAGCTCTCCGGCGTGGTGGTAGCTTGAGTGGGCCATCGCTTGTTATTAGATCCAAAGTGTGGTAATGACACAGTTAAAACAGGAATCTGGGGGATAGAAGGGATTATCATCTCACCGTTTGCAGATTTAATTGGCATTGCTCTCTGCTGCTGCAGTAATGTATGCAACTCAAAGCGTCCATTTTGTGGCAGTGCGGAAAACAGTGAAATATTAGTACCTAATGAATAACATCTCTTGGGTGTTAGCAAAACTTCCCACAAAATATGCTATAGTTTGTTCTCGAACTTCAGCAATCAAATCCGTGTACTAGATTATTATTATTATTATTATTATTATTATTATTATTATTATTATTATTATTATTATTATTATTATTATTATTATTATTATTATTATTATTATTATTATTATTATTATTATTATTATTATTATTATTATTATTATTATTATTACTATTATTATTATTATTATTATTATTATTATTATTATTATTATTATTATTATTATTATTATTATTATTATTATTATTATTATTATTATTATTATTATTATTATTATTATTATGACCGCCTCCTAGCGCAGTTGGACCGAGCGGAATGGCTCAGGCGGTAACGTCTGTGGCCCGCACTCGGGAGATCGCGGGTTTAATCCCCGTGGCCGCGCACTCTGACATGGTTTTTTTCCGTGGTTTCCCCATATCACTTAGGTGAATGCTGGGGTGCATTATTTCATACCACGGTTTCCTTTCCATCATTTCCTTTCATTCCATTTCCTTATCATATTTCAGGTGGTGCAGTTCCAGGCATAAAGTGTGGGCAGTGTTGGGCAGATGGCGTGGATGATTGCGCATGGTAACTGCTGTTTTCGGCGCTGGGTGGCGTCTGATGGCCCTTGTCCTCCGTCGAGGGGGGACGGGACGCTTCGTTCGATACCGCGCCGGACTCGCGGTGTGATGCTGGCTGCTTCGCAGGGCCTAGCGCCGGGATGAAGACATTTTAACACTGGTTAGGGACTTCCACGCGTCTCTGGTGGACCTGTCTGGCTGCGAGTCTGATAGCAACCCTTCGGTTCCCTCATTCATCCCTGCCTCCAGGGAGTGGTAGCCACAATAGGCCTGTGTAGGTCGACATGAGTGATGTGTCCCCCTCCGTACTGTACCCTTTATCGTTTTCCCCCGCTGGGAGGTCTCGCACGGGGTGTACTCAGCCTCGTAAGTCCCGAGGGGACCAATTGAGGAGCTACTTGGTGGAGAAGTAGCGGTCCCAGGTCGCGAAGGTTTCATAACTGGCCGGGAGGGGTCGGGGCGCTGACCACGTCCCACCCTCCAGTACTGCACACCACCAATGACGCCCGTAGTGAGCAGAGGTGGGGGACCCAGTGACTGGGCGGCAAGCCTTGGCCCTTCATGGGCAGTTGCGCTAGGGGTTTTTAGATATGTATTATTATAAATATTTGTTATATATTTATATAACTGTTTGATACTACATTTATAAAGCTATTATTAGGTTAATTGGTCTATTATTTCCGTCAAAATTCTTTCGACGCTGTGCCATTTTCTACTCAGATGGTGGAATTGCTTTCGTACTACTGCATAATTTGCAGTCCTTTTTCAGGAATATTGACTTTCATTTTATACTTCTACATATAAAAGTATGTTATGCAAGAAACGGTATTTCTGTGCAGATATGGCCATTCTATCCTTTAATATGACTTTTCCTTTCTATAGGACAGAGAAAGTCGTGGATTTATTGCACATCGGATTCTTTATTAATCGTGATCCCTATTTATCAGTTCGTCTCAATATGTTTCGAAAGCGTATAAATGCTTTGTGGAAATGAGGTTCTCTGTTCTGCATTGCTAAGGGAGAAGAAAACTCATCATACGTGCTGTAGATGGCATCATATATCCTTGAAGAATGGTAGGCGTACATAAAAAAATTTCTATGAAGCCCAAGAAAGCTTGAATGTATAAATACTTTACTTCAATAATGTACGTGTTTGCAATTATTTACTTTCTTCGATGGGTAAAACCAGCTGGCAGAAATTAGTTCCAAGAACTTGTAGCCTTTGATACAAATGCTGCAATGGCCACTGCATTACATGATTGCCATAAGCTATGTGAAGTCAGTTTAGAAACGATGGTAATATTAGTTTGCTCTGTGGAAATGGAAATCCATCATACAATTTGAAGACCACTGAAATGTTCGTTGTCAGCTTCGGCCCTGGCCACGGAATCCAGTTATAAGGTTCAATGGATTGTATCCAAATAGAAATCGTATTAGTGTACACACAACGAACACAAAAGCATACAAACAACAAACCAGCAACCATTGCTTATAACAGTCGACCTGTTCTTTCTCACATCAGAGATCGGGATAATGGGATGCACATCATCGTCACCACCGACACCGATTCGAAAGAACCATTGTAATATCAGCAGGTGTGGCTTTATCATCAAGACTTAGAGAAAGGTTCTGTGAATACACCTTGTGTGTGAGTCTGTGTTTGTCCGTGTGTGTGTGTGTGTGTGTGTTTGTGCGTGCGCGTGTATACAGTATAACTCAAAAAGGGAATAAATACCATATTTTACACTTTTGAGTCCGTAACTGTTTAAATATACCAGACGAAGGTTTTCAGGAAAATCTCCCACCCCAAACTATTCATTACACAGAAGCATTTTCGTGATATTTAATGTTCTCAATAGCTCACGAAACTATAATATCTTTTACGTATTCGTGTGACATATTTCCCTTCATTTTGATTCGATTTTTATGATGTATAACTAAGATATCATAAGAAATAGACAAAAACATAGTAAGTGTTAAAATATAAAACTCGCTAAAATACACGATTTGAGTGAAGTACAATTTGTTGTAGCGTCAACCATTTTCGTAATATTCCGTGTTGCATGTTTATACTTTTCGAAACATGTATTCTGACATACATAATTGAATGCCTGCGGTTCTTCTTTTTACTTTCCATCGCAAGAGTTGATTACTGTGTCTAAACATTTGAACCTAATATATACAGGATGTCCCAAAATTTGTCAGTCAAGCTTTGGGAGCTGATAACATTATTTTCAACACTTGTTAACGAAAGCTTTTTTGCTGCGGTGGTTCGTTTAAGCGTTAGACGAGTGAATGTCATAGATTACTGCCTCCCAGGCAGTTTAAGTATTTACGAAAAAATCAACAATGCAAATTAGTATTGATTTATCTCAGTAAGGCATGCAATCTTAATCCAAGAAACAAACACAGAACACATAAACAAAACACAAATATCTTATTGTTTAAAGTTAATCACAGATTTACTATTCAGAATTAGACAAACTTTTAAACCATAGAAATGGATGGTGTCTTTGCGAGAGTACGACAGAATAGGGCACGTCGATGCACTCTTTGTGTTAATCGCAATGGGTGTGCGTTCCAACATTTACTTTGAATACATTCTGTAAATGTTTGGTTATATACTGTAATTAAAACTTATTAAAAGGCTTATTATAAAAACTAAAACTCTTAAAACTTATTAGATAATATTTCTGGCAACTTTTCTCATTTACATATTTTCGTTACGATCATTATTTTACGATCACATAAACCGTTCGTAGTATTCGTGTAAATAAACATTCAACTGAAACAGTATCCAGTTCCTATAAAAAAATATGTCTAAAGAACAGGCACAATTTTCTGTGCTGCTATAATTGTTAATGTTTTAACATTTATTTGCCAATTTTCAAAACCTCACTGGCGTGTACGTTGCAGAGGGTAGGATGACAGACGATGAGAAAAAATCTTATGTATTGCACTCACATGAATTTCTCTATTCTTGTACTGCCCATTCTTAGAAACTGTTATTCTTCTATCGTCTTCGTGTTAGTTGAGACAAACATTTGCAGCACTTACCTTATTGCTTATTTCCTTGTAGGTGAAAGGGGAATATGGGTGCACAGTAGGCTTTAAACGACACTCAAATCTTCTAAAGCTGGTCGCTATGTAAAGGCTTTAAAATTCCGTTCTCTTTGCTCGGGTAAGGCAGAAAAAGATAATAACAACCTTCCATTTGAGAAAAGTATAAGTTTTGCAAAACTCACACAAATAAGGAATATCCCCGAAATGGATCACTTCACAAAAAATAATTCATTTGAACATAAATTGTGTGTTTTACAAGATCTACATTTTTTGAACAGCAAGATTTGGTCTGTCTCATACAGTTTACCAGGTATACAAGTCATCAAGGGTAAACAGGACTATATAGGCTATAGCCAGAAATATCAAAATATAAATTTTATTTGCCGTAACAATATCTTGAACATATGGCGTTTTAATCAATATCGTTACAGCCATTTTCGAGAAAATCAAAATTTTTCGAACAATTTCCCATGTAAGGGGTAGTTTAGGGTGGAGGAATTTTCTTCAAAATCTTCGTGTGGCATCCTTAAAAGTTATTAAACTTAAACACCAACTTTGGTTTTTAACCGACTTTTCGTTTTTGTTATGCTGTTCACAGACACACACACGCATACTCACACACACACATACTCTCTCTCTCTCTCTCTCTCTCTCTCTCTCTCTCTCACACACACACACACACACACACACACACACACACACACACACACACACACACACACGGGCCTTTATCAAAAAATACCTTCTTTGGATTCAGTGGGCCTCAAAACGTATATTTCCGGTGAAATCTCGAGATCGAATTTTTTTGTGGAATACAGCACTTCTCCTACTTACTATACGTAGTAGCGAAAGTGAAAAGGAAAGGAGAGGGAAGTACAGGTCGAAATGGAAGAGACAGTGATGAAAAAACCAGAAGAGAGACGAGAAATCCCAATAATTTTATTCGCCCGTACTGTGTTGTGGAATCTACTAACGTATGTGGTTGCTCATCATTAACATAAAGTGAATTAAAGCACAAACTTCTAAAAATTGAAAAATCCATGTAATTTTTATAAAAAGTTAACAGGTATAGAAATTGGGAGACTGCAGCAAATCAATTGAAGCCTAATTCACGTGAAGGGCATGTAATCGTTTAAGCCGTTTTTAATATGCGAAATCCGCTCTCAGTTTCGGCGCGCATTATACTGCTCATTAATTTTGCATTAAGCAACAGCAAATAAAGGAAATAGCTACAAGGCTGGACAGTTGTATAGTCCAGTTTACGAGGTCAAATCGTAAAGTAAGCTCCGACGTTTTATACACATCAAAACATCATAGTTGGAAAATGGTTCTTTTATTTAATGCCTTATATCTTTCTCTATTTTCTTACATAGTTGCCATATTTATTTAAACATTTGTCATAACGTTCTATAAGCCTTTGTATGCCGATGTCACAAAAGTCTGCCGCCTATGCGGATAACCATTCGTTGGAGAACCAGTGGAATTGTCTTAACGGATCTTTTCATCCACGGTATCGATCAAATCTTCTGTGATCATTGATGGCCGGCCTGATCCTGGTTCATTATGGACATTATCCCGTCCGGCCTTGAAAGCTCTCACTCACATACGCACTTTGCTGTCATTTATCGCATTGAGGCCATATACTTCACTGATCTATGTATGTCTGTCTGTGTCCACTGCTGAAACGTTCCTTGCTGTCAAAAACCGAATCACAGAACGTGTTTCACAAGCGGTGGGCCCGTCGATTGTTTTAAACATTTAAACCGACACTGTGAACAGCGCACTGCAACACTACCAATTCAAATGGCGCCATTTTAAGCTCAACGCATGCCGGGAGTCGGTGCGCATGCGCATTTCAATGTTAGTGCGAAATTCAGTAAGCTACGGCAATTCGGACCTCAATTTACGAATCACCATCGTATAATTAGACTGGCATCCTAACTATGGTGTTCAAAACAGTAATCAATTCCTATCATGTGATTTATTCCACGTGGGGAAGATATTCTGATGTATCTGATTTGCTAAAGTCAAATATGAATCGATTCCTACTGGATGAAACTGCGCTACAGCACCCTTAATTGGCTTGAGTAGAGTACGTTGCTGTCCCGCTTCCATTTCCAAATGCATCTGTTGTAATGGGATGTTTAACCCAGAGGCAGTGACTTCACTTGTTACCTTTATCAAGTTGTGAAATAAAATGATCGCAATATAAACTATTAACTATTTTGTGGGACGACGAAAGAGGCAATAAGTATACTTAACAATGCTCAGTATTGCCACGTTGTTCTAAAGAAAGCTGCTGAAACTTAATGTGTAGGAAATACTTAAAATAGCAACTAAGCAATCACTAATGTGTGTGTATTTGTGTGTGTGATTGACGTTTATTCTATGGAAGCGAGCTAAGCATTGCTTCCGCTTTAATGTGTATTTTCATTATAGTCAACATTGTGGGAAATCTAGCGAAACAATTTTCAAACAGCGCATGGTAACTGATACAGGGGAAACTCTTTTACAAATACTTTTCTGGAGCTCCAACAGATGACATGGATTGTTTGCTGACGGTCAAAGTTTAGGTATATTGTCAACATAATCTCGTTTGGTGGAGCAAAGTATTTTTTGCTTATTACCCTTGTGTAATCCAGGTTGCTGCTTGTTAGAAAGAAAGGACATTTAAGTCAATGTGTCTTTTGTTTATAAGTAACAAGAACAACAACAAAAACAACAACAACAATAACAATAATAATGATGATGATGATGATGATGATGATGATGATGATAATAATAATAATAATAATAATAATAATAATAATAATAATAATAATAATAATAATAATAATAATAATAATAATAATAATAATAATAATAATAATAATAATAATAATAATAATAATAATAATAATAATAATAATAATAATAATAATAATAATAATAATAATAATAATAATAATAATAATAATAATAATAATAATAATAATAATAATAATAATAATAATAATAATAATAATAATAATAATAATAATAACGATAACAGTTTAGTATTACGTGATGTGGCAGATGCTTCTAATGGAATGTTTGTACAGTTTCATTTCTAAAGATAGAATGGCACTTGTTTTGGTAATTAGGAGCAGCTCCTATTGGAAGCAATTTTGAAACAGCAAACTTCTTGTGCGAGAACATGAACGCAGCGGGGTAGTGAAAGATGTGAGTGAGGGAAGAGTGCTGTGGTGTGTATGACTTTTTGATCCGAAGTTTCTCTTCGTTTACATATGCAAAGAGGAAGAAACCCATAGACCAAGGTAGGGAAACTTTAGCATTATGTAGATAATTTGAAAACGAAAATGTCAAAACTTATGTGCAACGTTTTAACAAATTCATTTATGGCGTACAATGGCTTACAGGTTGTAAAAATAGAGACAGGTTATTTTGTTGGCCACATCTCTTCTCATCATTAGGTATGTATTCCATACCACAGATTGCCACCTCACCCCATAAATGTATGTTTGAACAGCATGACTGAAAAAAGAAAAGGCTGTTAAGTATCAAAATTTGCATTTAAAGCCATCTAAAACCTCCTCCAGTAGAAAGTAATAGTATTGTACGATTTTCTAAACAAGTATTTTCCTCACTATATAGGAATACTCAAACAGCACCAACAAAATGCCAATTTTCTGAAAACTTTACTCAGTGAGGCATTAAACTTTCTTGTTAGTAGTTTTTGTCACGCATACCATATGGGCAGAGATGTTTCAAAAGTGATGGTTAGAAATATAGGGATGAGAAGCAGAATCGCCTATAGTAAACATGGTTCCCGAGATTAGCCGGCTAGGAGATATCCATTTCTTGCTGGTTCGAGCCCGCTGAATACTAATTCCAGCAGACGTGACAATTTTATTTAACGTATCAATTACGAGACAATCGCAGCATTCAAGTAGAAATAGAAACAACCGCGCGAGTTCCAATAGAGGTTGGTCCAGCGGATAAGTCTTCACTATGGGATTCACTACTTCACGTTGATATCTTAACTGTAAAGGTTTGTGATCGATGGATGGATAGCATTTTAAACACCTGCTCTGGTAGATAAAGCTCTATTCATTTCTGCACTTAGAAAATCTGCATTATCTTGATGACGGTTAATTTGCCTATCACTTGCGTGCATTTAAATTTTGGTAATACTTCTTTTGGCTTACTTTTGAAGCAGCACAGAAATGTGAATGAACTACACACAATTTTTTTTGAATAACTGAGGTTTGTAGATAAACCAGGTAATTACTGTATAGTACAGCACTTTGATGCTTTAATTGTCAAGTTGATTGCTCACAGCTTTGCTTGAAATTAGTACTTTGTATTCAGCAGGCCACAACGAACAACAAAACGGCGTTATGTCGTAAACGGATAGTTTCTGAACCCATGTTTATTGTAGTGTTTCTGCTTCTCTTTCTTATTACGTCTTCTCATCCCTACATTTTAAAACATGATATTTTGAACATTATGTACGCTTATGTCTGCAGCTGCATAAATCTTTGTCAGTTTTTCACTTTGCATAAAGAAAAATACATTTTAAGAATACTGTCCGGACTGAAATCCAAACTGAATCTCGATATAGTTTTTCTTTATGTACAATTACATTTTCTGATGAAAATAATAATTTTTGAGAGAGTATAAATTGAATTAAGAACTAAAAAAGTGTGTGTAAAATGATGTCAAATTTGGCACAGCAAAAACACAATTATTTTAAAATTCAGCCCTCTAATTTTAGTACCGTAAATTTGTGACCTTATTCCTGAGATCTGACACCATAATTTAGCGGTATCTTAACAAATCTGATGTGTTACACTCACATGACTATCTCCACTCTTGTACTAACCATTCTTACAAATCCTTATTCCTCTATCTTCTTCATGTTAGATGAGATAAACATTTTCAGGAATTATCTTATTGCTTCTTTCTTGTAGGTACAAGGGGAATATGGGAATACAGTAGGCTTTGAGCGATAGTCAAATCTTTTAAAGCTTTGAAATTTCGTTCTCTTTGCACGGCTAAGATCATAAAAATGAACAACGATTTTCCATAAGACTAAAGTTTAAGTATTCCAAAACTCACACAAATAACAAGGAATATCTCCGAAATGGTTCACTCTATAAAAATGTTATTCGGACATTAAGTGTGTGTTTTAGCAAGTTCTACATTTTTTGTATAGTAAGATTTTGTCTATCTCTTAGGGATTACCAGTTATGCAAAATTTATCCAGAGTAAACAACACTACATGGGCTGTAGCTAGGAAATTGAAAATATACATTTCATTTGCCATAACAATATCTTAAACATATCGCATTTTAATCGAAGTCATTGGAGCCATTTTCGAGAAAATAAACATTTTTGAAAAATTTTCCATATAAGGGGTAGTTTAGGGTGGGGGAATTTTTTAAAAATCTTCGTGTCGCATCTTTGAAAGATATGAAACTAAAATACGTACTTTGGTTTTTAACCGACTTTTCGTTTTTGAATAATTGTGCTACTCACACAACAACAACAACAACAAGCACATATGGTAGGTATAGGGAGCCGACAGTCTGGTGCGCACTCTCAAACATGTGCATTCAAGGACCTGTAGCTAAATTCCCTGGCAGAGCCTTTCGAAGCGAAGCAATTTGAAATCCCTGAGCTGTTAATCATTCTTCTAGCCAGAATTTACTTTCCTCTGTTTCTGTTTGGGCTGCAAGAAATCACCAAACGCTGTTCTACTTCTTCCCGCTCTTTACTGCAAGATATCTTTTTGTTTGGATTTCCTCGTGCTTAATGATACTCAGAGGAGATTTGCAGAAAATGGCTGTGGGGACTTTGTGGCTTGTTAGTTTTATTTGTCACAGCATCCATGAGATGAGTATTTGCAGAGCGGAACTTCCATTAGCTGCAGCATTGTGTAAAGCTCTTTACTGCCACAGTAGGGTGGCAGTCACTAAACTCGGGTGTATTTATTTAATAAGGGAATAAAAGAGAATCTGGAAATTAATGTGTTTTAAGATTAGGTCTTAATATGCCGACTAATATATTAGAGGTTTTGTAGTAATTATTAATTTGAGACAAATGGTTCATAGATTTGTTAGGGGGTATACTACATGCTTGACGTATAATTCAGGAACCACGAAGTTGTATGTAATGTAGTTGGGCCCACTTTATAGCCTGCGTGATACTCTTAACGCTTACTCTATAGCATACAGGAATAAAGATGGATAACAAAAACAATTGCAGACCGGTATTTCAGAATATAACGCTTAAATAATGTTTATTCAGCATGACAGCTCTTATTTACAGAATTCTTATTTTCAACTCCTCTACCACCAAATTATCTATATAAAACTTATTTTTCTGTCTACTCATAATCAATCATGATACACTTTGGTTTAAATTGTTTCATCTATGCAGCTTATAGAGTGATCTAAACATTTGAAATTGACTTAATGTATTCCTACACGAGGTCTCGAGAAACAAAAACTTGACGGTTTAGCATGACAGAATGCATTGCTTAAAATGCGAAGTAATTGAAAAGATCTGCAGCAAATACTTTGGACACTATTAACCCACTTTTTTAATTGATGTTAGCTTTTCCAGTTATAATGATGGGGTTGAGGAAAAGTCTAACTTGGGTTCTCTGGTCTTTGATCGGAGAAAAAAAAAAAAAAAAAAAAAAAAAAAAACATTGCGGAACTCATATTTAAATTTTGGGATGGCTTTTAGTTCAGTCCGGAGGACTTAACCATATCCTGTTTTCTCACCATCACGTTAGGGCTCACAGGGAACTTTAAGCTTTCAATATGTTTCATTTTTTAGCTGATCAAAGGCCAGGAAACTCCAACTCTGCTCCAGTCAACCATTATGGGACCGCTATTTAACCTCTGGGATGAATATTAGAGAAGTCAAGAGAACCTATTTAATGGAATCCCATGTTATCTACGCACTGTAGTTCTTTGGTTCCTTAAGTGGTTGCATAGTTGTGTGAACTAGAGTAGCAATGGGAAATACCAAAATATGACTTCATTTGTCGGTCCAACATCCAAGACTCCTTCAAAGCCATTTGGAGAAAAAATGATATTTATTGAAAATAAATTTTTATTCGTTAGAATTGTATTGTTTATACGTGTTTTCATTTATGATCCATGGCCTCTCCTCTCTCACCTACACACGCATGACCAGACCAGAGAAATTTTTACGGTGTATCAAACATGTATTTCCGGAGAAACAATGATTTCAGACTGGTTAAATTAATGCTTCCTACATTTGCTTTAGGTTACATGTGGGATAAGCGCAGGAAAACTTATGATACATATTTATTTTCCGCACCCAAGTATTATCTTCCTGGAGTTGAAAACAAGCACTGAATGCATCAATTCAAAACTACCTATAGATGTGGACAGTTTACCAGTGCGAAGGAAAATTGAAGCGGAAAATCTGATTACTGGAAGCGTTACATAAGCGATAAATCGGTGTTGCTACCAAACGGAACCATGATCCATGAGACAGGGGGAGGGGAACATTAAAAGCGGGGAAAATGCCCGTTGCCGGGTTGGTTTTGCTCTTATTTAGTTTCCACTGTTATTACGCTGCAGTTCTCAGTCATACAACAGATTCTAGGAACAGCAAGGGCGTTTCGTGCCAAGGATAATGCGTGAGCCCCCAGGCAGACAGATATTTATGCAACAATTAGTGTTGAATAAGAGATCTACACTCAGTAGATGTTAAAACTTGCTGCAAGTTACTTTTTGTTCTACAATCCAAAATGCGAACCTTTTTCTATATATATATATATATATATATATATATATATATATATATATATATATATATAAAAGGGCTTAAGGGGGCCTCAAAACATGTTTACGGTGAAATGTCGACTTCGAATTTTTGGGTGGAATACATATGTTTTGAGGCCCCTTGAAGCCAAAAAAACATTTTTAGAGAAAGGTCCGCTCGCGCGCGTGCGTGTGTGTTTGTATTTGTGTCTGTGTCCGTCAGCCTGTGGACAGCATAACTCAAAAACGAAAAATCGGTTAAAAACCAAAGTTCGTATTTAAGTTTAATGTCTTTCAAGGATGCGACACGCAGATTTTGAACAAAATACCTCCACCCTAAACTACCCTTTACATGGAAAATTTTTCGAAAATTTATATTTTCTTGACAATGGCTCTAACGATTTTGCTTAAAATGTCGTAGGTTTAAGATATTTGTATGGTAAATGAAATGTGTATTTTGAATTTTCTGACTATAGCCTATGCAGTCCTGTTTACTCTGGATGACTTTTGAATAACTCGTAAACCGTAAGAGATAGACAAATTCTTGATATGCAAAAAATGTAGATCTCACTAAAATACAATTTATGTCGAAATAAACTTTTTGGTAGAGTGAGCCATTTCGGAGATATTCCTTGTTATTTGTATCAGTTTCAGAAAACAAAACTTTCGTGAAATGGAACTTCATTGTTCATTTTTATATGTTAAGCGTGCAAAGAGAACGGGATCTGAAAGCTTTAAAAGGTTTGAGTATCGCTCAAAGCCTACTGTATTCCGATATTTCCCTTGTACCTAAAAGGAACTAAGCAATAACATAATTTTTAGAAATGTTTATCTCAACTAAGAGGAAGAAGATATAGGAACAAGAGTTTGTAAGAATGGTTAGTACAAGAGTAGGGAAATTCATGTGAGTGCAACGCATCAGTTTTTTTTTTTTTTTTTTTTTTTTTTTAATTTTAATTTTTTATGTTAAGTGTGCAAAGACAACGGGATCTGAAAGCTTTAAAAGGTTTGACTATCGCTCAAAGCCTACTGTATTCTAACATTCCCCTTGCACCTACAAGGAAATAAGTAATAATATAATTTGTACAAATGTTTATCTTAACTAACACGAAGAAGATGTAGTTTGTAAGAATGGTTAGGACAAGAGTAGAGAAAGTCATGTGAGTGTAACACATCAAATTTTTGTATTGCAATTCCAAATTCGTTGCTTAGTCTGTAGCCTTCAGGGTAAGTGCATTGCAGGAGAGGGAATCTGTTTTGTAGCTCCACTGGAGACTCAGATTGTCTCCTAATGCCCAGAATCAGAGAGAAAGAAAATGTAGAGAGTGACCTGTCTACGTCGCAATAATAGAAAAAAATAGCTTATTTAATCTGTTCTGTGGAAATGTGAAACATGCTGTAGTCATAACTAGGACTCGGATTCTGGTAACCTGTTATTTTTAAATTGTTGCATCACAGGCATTACTAACGTGCAAATAAATCCTTATGATGGGTCCCAGATTATGAAAATGCATACACTTAAGTCATTGTTTATTATGTTGTGTGATTTTATATTTACAAAGCACTTTTTTATTTTATCTTGTGGTTTTCTTACCCATCGAACCTTTATTTAGTCCTTTTCTTGAACTTTCATTGAGAATATAGTTTTATATTATTCCTAGTATACCTACATAAGGATAATTTTTCAAATATCAGAACTTTCACTATTCAACTGAGAAATAAGAGTAACAGTTCTATTAATGTTGGCCAGGAAACCAGCGCTTGTGGATGGAGCTAATGAATACAAGTCCCAAACTAGGGATGAGACAAGTCAGTTTTCCTTTTTCGCATTAATGAGTGTACACGCTCAGATTGCCTTTGCCTTTACCTTATGTCGTCTAATACACTGAAATCCTCTTCATTTGCCATGGATTTTGTGTAAACTGAGAACTCAAAACAGTTAATACTGCAGCTTTGTAAAAATTATTTCAAAAAGAATTTTCTTAGCTTTATTTTTAGATTCCTCAAACAAGAACATGAAACAAGTATATCTTTAACTAATTTTATAGATTCTCATCAGTAGTCTTACGCCAACTTTTGTACCTATACAGCACTCATGTCCACGTAATATTATATTTAATGTACGTTTTCAAAATACTAGTCATTTTGTAGGATTTTAATAACAGTTTTGGTCATCAAAATCCAGGTCATGGTAACCAGCTTTGTTTGTGAAACTATGTGCTTTTGAATTAGTAAGATGTAGGTATCCTAGCGTCGAATATTTTATATCGCAAAAGCCTGAAACTAAACATGAAAATGTTCAATAGTGTTAACATGTGTATCGTTGACTTAGCTTCCTACAGAAGGCACCTGCGGTGAACGGGAGTTGTTATTTTCGTGTCTAGGAAGGGTTCATGTAGGAATTATAAGTCATAACATCCAGCGTCAAAACATCCCTATCTCGTATAACCTTCTCCCGCCATGTATCCCCTCAATGGCTAATGTACATCTTTGAATGGTCCGAAGTTTCTCATCCCTACTGCATCTTTTGCAGTCAGAATAATTTAGCAGTAATTTGAAATACGCGCACTTTCACGCTCATCGGTTATTATTAACTTTGACTACACTAGTCGAGGCAGCAGACGGAAGAGTGTTCATTCGGGGCATGGCTGTACTGTGTTAACAGCATTCACGTGAAGAAGCAGTGTTGCAAATTGGATTGTCTTTCTTCCTCTCACTACGCCATTGGTCCGTTTCATTATTAAAAGGAAGTCGGACATTAAAATATGGTAATTTCTTAATGTCCATAGTTTAATGTTTCATATTCAGGACACGCAAAAATAATTTTATTAATTTAAAAAAAAAAAAAAAAACTTTGAGACAGAGTTAGTCTGGACTAAAGTTTTCTCACCCAAGTGAGAAACTTATGCTCCATATGTCAGATCACACTAGTGGATTGTTTAATCATTTCCTAGAGCAATCTTCAGGCATATTTATCAATAATTGTTATCAATAACAATTATTATTGTAGGTGTTGCCCACACAAGGAGACCATGTAAGGTCTAAAATTCAATGTCTTTAACAATCTGACATGACAATAAAAGTAATCAGTCGAACTTTGAATGTTGACAGAAACGCGGTCGGAAAATGGACAAGAAAAGACTATGGCAACGTTACAGATGCTAAAAGACTTGGATCGACCAACAAAACTTACTCCTAAGACGAAGGACAGAGTTAGGCATTTGGTTATGAATCAAGTGACAGGAATAAGGAGCACAGTGAGGAAACTGAATTTTTCAGAAGACTTTCGAACCCGAAATAAGAAGGTTGGCATGATAACAAATAGGTGACACTTTAAATCTACAGATTGGGGAAAAGGTTGCGTATGAAGAACCAGTAAAGCCTATTCTTACTGCAAAGAATGTTGGAGACCGCGTAAAGTTATGCAAAAGATTGATTAATGCTAGATTTGCAGAAGACACCCCAGTCAGATGCATAAAACGTTCACACGTCTTATTCACAGACGAGAGTCCAGTGGAACTGCAGCTTAAGTCAAACCGCCAAAACAGACAAATCAGGCCAATAACTCTCAGCAGATTTGCCTAATTGTTACTCCTAAATTCTGGCTGAAAATTATGGTTGCTGGAGGCATATCTTGTTACGGTAAGACAGAATTGCATATCATACCTCAAAATCAAACTGTGCATAGAGAATACTACCGACAAGAAATTCTGACTTTATACCAGAAAGTCATGAATGACCCTAGGCAATTTCCACGTCGTTTACTTGGAATTCTGACTCAAGATGGCGCAACAGCACATACCACTAAAAAAACCATGGAAGTCATTCGGAGGAACTTCGATGATGTCTGGACTGATTGGCCCGGAAACTGTCCAGACTTAAACGTCATTAAGAGTTTGTGTTCTAAAATGCAGGACAACATATTTAGACAACCTAGGCCACGCAACACAGAATAACTCATTGCAAGGGTGAAGCTAGAATAGGCATCTATTGACCAAGAAACAACCATGACTTTGGTAGAGAGTTTTCGAAAACGCATTTTGGAGTGCCACAGTAACAATGGACGTCACACCAAATGTTGAAAATCACAGTATATCACGAAAAACTGTATCTTTCAGGCAATGCAACAATAACATAGATATTTCCAATTTGTGACTAGTTATTTCAAAATATTGGGGATGAGAAACTTTCGGACCAACCTGTACAAGCCCTGTGCAATGCAAGGTTATAAACAATGTCATGATATATGCACGCACTTTGTCATCCTGAGAGGAGGCAAATTTAAACTGAAAGGACCGTTCTGTCCATTTGCTGATAAGAATTTGTTTGTATTCCAAATGCATTAACTCATTACGTAATATAGTATTTAATTCACAGGATTATGAAAATGTAAATATGACAATTATCTTCGAATATATTAAATCTAATGTTCATGTTAAATAAGGAACTATTTTCTATCGCATGGCAACTAGGTAACGACAGCAGCCAATGAGAGGTGACTAAGTGCACAAGACAGTTCAGAGATAACTGCGGGACAGTTATATGGAGTGAGTTTAATTTAGTTCGGTGTTGGTCTGGTATTGTGAAGTAAGAGCATCGGTGTAAGCTACTTTATAGAGAGATGATACGTTAAATTGCACTAGTAGATGCTTCACTTTTGGCACTTTATTGGCGGCATTGCACGGTTGAAGTAAGGCTTGGAAATAAGGGTAGGGATGACTTCTGAAACTCGTGAGCAGCCTTCAGTTTTCAGTTGTACCTGAAGCGCAACTGCCGAAAGCTTCTTTTACTTTCTTATTTTAGTTTGGTTAGATAGTGTGAATTTGTATATACCGGATGGGAGGGAAATTGTTACATTAACTTAAACCAGCGGTATATCTCGGTATTTGGAACAATTTTGTATCTCACGTTTTTGTCTCCGACCATGTCCTATGGAGATATTTTAGTTTTATTGAAAACAACTTGGCAACACTGCAGATTGTGTGGGCGGACACTTTCCCTAGCTCTGTACATAAGCAAATAGCGTAACGGTGCGGTTTAAAAACAAACTTATGCCGTGCCTTGTCCTTCCGTGTTTGCTGTGACAGTGTAGGCCAATCACAAGCGTTAGCTCCCAAAACATTACCGAAAGCAAAAGCTGTTTACATGCACAAATCAGATCAATTCTCTGACCAACCTCGACGTAACGTTGTCGAGTTACGTCATCTCTGAAGTAGGAGCTCAGAGTATTCCTTCACGTCTCTCAAGTGATTAATTATTTCGAAACCCTGTGTGATATCCCATAATTACTACCGAAGCTATATCAGCAATAAGTTACTCTACGCATCTTGCAAGTAATAAATGTTATCTTCGTACATTCTTGTGGAATTACGCATCCAACTTGGATAAAAAAACTTTTTTTTTTTTCGAAATCGGCTGATCAAAGAACAAAATGCCATTCGACTTTTTGTTTGTAATGCTTCTAGGAAGCACTAATTAGAAAGAATGTAGTGACTTCCCTTCCGTCATCTATAAAGGTTTGAAAATATGAGTAGGGGTAGGGTTTTTGAAGTTGCAAAGTATCATATAATTTTCCCAAGACTTGTGCATAAATTTATGCCCTGACTGCCCAAGCAGTATTTTTATCTAAAGAAGTTGAGACTGAAGAGCAAGAATGGTTTTTAAAAAATTGGAGGTAAGATCCTTTAAGCCTTAAGGTAGGCTTTGAAAGTTGCAAAGTAAGCTATGATTTTCACCAGGTTCTATAATATAACTGTACAATAGCTTGACAAGCTGGTTTCAGCATCGCAAGTTTCTATGTATCTAAGGTTGTGAAAACATCTTAGGCATAGCTTTAGAGAGCCTGTGTTTTCGTTTGGTGCTGTAGTGGAACTGTACGAAGTTTTGTTCAGATAGTCCAAAGCGTTTTGATTTGTGTTTTAAGAGGTTGAGAATAGGGATAGAAAATAAGGAAAGAAGAATTTGTGAAGGTTTTTAAGGCGCGCGCACACACACACACACACACTGACACACACACACACACACACACACACACACACACACACACACACACACACACACACACACACACACATTTTCTATCTTTATAATGTTAGTAAGGATTTACAAATTTCCGAGAAAATTATGTTGAAAGTAATACAGTAAACAACACTTGACGCTTATGTGCAAAAACTACAGTTGGCCGCCGAGGAGAAAATGTCTGAGAGGAGTCCTGGTCTCTGGAGAGAAAATGGGGAACAGTGGCACAAGGCAGCTCGCGATGATGTCACAGATACTATCTACATTAACTACTGTGTTCCTTTCATGAAAATGTGGCTGAAAGGAATGTGTTTGTCATCAAAACTCTACCGTTTTTCTGAGAAACATTACGGCTAGAGTTTAACATATCAACATATCTTGGAAAATATACATCCTAAGAGGCGTAAGGCTTATTGGCATGTTGAAACTCTAGCCGCATAATTATCATATTCCAAAAGGCATACAAATTCAACAATATTCATATTATATCGAAGAAAAATCTTTTACCTAATTAACAGTTCTCTTTACTCAATTTTTCGATTTTTAAAAATAAATTATGTATAGTTTTGAGCTTAAGTATACACTTTTGATAAATTTTATTTTCTTTAAAAAAGGAGTAAAAATTAAATGAAATAAACTTAATTTGCCGTCTCTTCCGTAAATTTTTAAAATTTGTAAACGGAGCCCTTCCTTACCCCAGTATTCAGTATTTAAGGGAATGCACCCCAAAAAGTTAGCGAAAATCTCGAGAAAATGGACATTAGAATCTTGCGCGTATAAATAGTAAACAAAAGTATAATTTCAAAATTGAATTTTCTATTAGATATAGTGGATTTTATCTGTATACGCAATGAGACAGCAATGTGGCTTTAAACTTAAAATCGTTAAAATTCGTGTACCTATTTGTTTTCTCTCTCCGCAGTTTTGCTTGTTCAAAATGTTTTCCACTCGATGTGACCTTCATACAATTCTTGTAACATTTTTTATGCACAATTCGAAACCTCAGTCCTCTATAACTGCGATATGCATTCTTTTTGCGAAGGCTTTATTATTTGTTGATTTTTAAATCCAAAATGAAATGGAAAGATATATCTATACTATGATACATTTTCAAAATATATTTGTTGTAAAAAAGGTTAAGCTCAATGTCTTGGAAATTAAAAATGATATAGTAACGAAGTTTAAAATTGTTTACCAAGACAAACTCTAGATTAAGTGTTCAACTAATTGATTCAAAACTTTAGAAAATTCATGGTGATTCTTTTACGCAGAAATGGGAGAAAATGGAAAAAGTAGTTCGTGGTATTAGCTTGGGGCAAAAAATAAACTTCGAACAATTTACTTATTTTACTCAATAAAAAGCAGACGTAAGTTAAGTTAAGTACTGTTGACATGTATTTTAATGGTTCTGCTGCGCCTATTCTACTCTGTTAACAGTGAACGTAATGGCAGACGCAAGAGAAGTCCCTGATGAAAAGACGAAAAAATTTTGCGGTTCATTGGTGCAGCTGTCAGATTGAAAGCAAATGTCGTTTTGTGAAGTATTTTGCTTAGCAACGGAAAGCATCCGATGGAAATGCAGAGCATTTCATTTGCACACGCGGAGAGCCGTTACGCAATGAAAGCCAAACCTCTCATCAATTAACCACTTCCTTTTGTGGCCAACGCGGAAATTCTGCTATCGCCTGAACCGTCACGCCATTGACTATAGTAGAAAGCAGTTATGTAGCGGTGTAATTTACAGCACTGAACAGGTGTGGGATCCGGATGCTGGATGCACGGCATTTTCTTTCCCAGACCGTACCTCGTTCACACAGGCACGGCGCATCCAAACATCTAAAAGTAACAATGCATTCATTTAGCGGTGCATGCTACGGAAGCAGCCTCAAGAGAGAATTTGTAAAATTTCAAAACTCCACAACACGAAATTAAACATTTGATTTGCCTACGATCTTTGAAAACATAGGAGACAGTGTATGATTAAAGCATTCCATATAGTACATATTTAAGACGGCCTCCTTATCAAGGTCAATCAGTCAATTATAGTGTTCTACCCAATGTCAGGGCCTTCCCTGCAAACTCAGCCTTCTCCATTATTCACACTTTCCAATATCCCATTATTTCTCTGCATAACAACCATCTATCTTAATATTGTCTATCATCTGAGATCTTCTTCAGCTATGAACATTTTTCTCTTTCATTATTTCTTGCAATACATTTCTTAACAAGGAATTTCTTCTCATTTATTATGCCTGGCAATTTCTTTTCTATTCAACATTGTTCTTCTTTCACTAACCTTTCTAAAGAAGCTTAATTGCATATTTTAAATTGTTCATTTCTTTTGTTCCATTCTATTCTATGTCTTATTTCAAACACTTCCAGTGCTGAACTACGGGGGAAAAAAATTGCTTTCTTATTTCTTTATCCAAAGGTTCACAAAAGAGGTTTATTTTTCGTTTCTGTGTCACCAACAGCTCATTTTACTAATCAAGGTACATCCAAAGTAGATATCTAAAGCTATTCATGTAATACACTACCTCATCTCGAATTCGTAAATGGATCTTCTTTGTCTTTCTTCTAGAAACCATAGTTTTTGTTTATTTTGCATTTATTTTCTTCTCCTCGCCATTACTTAACTCTTAGGAACCTTTCCTCCTCAGTTAGTAGTTCTATACCTTCAACAACTGTTTCCTTTTTACTTCTGTTATCGCTCCTCTGTTCACCAATATACTGGGTGTCCCCCCCCCCCAAAAAAAAAAAAAAAACGACAACGTTTGGTAATCCCAAAAGTAAGGTCTCCAAAGCGCTGGGATCGCAGGGAAACTAGTTGCATGGATGTTGGCCATGCTGTTTTTTCCCTTCATCTCTTCACTCTCTACAGAAACCACCACACATCCGCTGCGGTCCCCAGTCTTGGCCTGGCAGCCAGTTGTAGTAGAGCTCCCGTTAGCCACTACCGCCAGGTGCGAAGTTCGCGTAGTTATTCGGTTTTTTAGTGCCAAAGGGGTTAAACCAAACGAAATTCATCAACAGTTGATGGAAGTGTATGAATAGTCTTGTACGGATGTGAAAAATGTCCGCAAGTGGCTAGAGCGTTTGCAGATTGTGGTACGGAAATTCATGACGAGGAAAGAAGCGACAGACCGTCAATTCCCGACGAGAAAATCGCAGACGTTGAACAAATCGTGCTTCATGATCGGCGAGTCATTCTCGACGAGCTTTTGCATTGTTGTTCATGAGATTTCTTGATTCATCATTCACTGGACTATGAAGAGGTGGTGTGCACAAGATGCGTCCAAAGAATGATGACAGAAGACCATAAAAGGCACCACGCTGAAACTTCCCGCCAATCTCTTCAACGTTATGCAAACGAAAAGGACAACCCTTTGGATTCAATAGTCACGGGTGATGAAATGTGGGCTTTCCGCTTCACACCTGAGACCAAACAGCAATTACGTGAATGGCGGCATTCCAATTCACCCAAGCAGCGAAAATTCAAAGGAACACAGTCTGTCCGTAAAGTCATGGCAACTGTGTTTTGAGATCGAAAGGGGATATTGTTGGTCGACTTTATGGATCCTGGAACAACAATAACTGTCGACAGATACTGTCAGGCATTAGAAAAAACTCAAACGGGCTATTCAGAACTGAATGAGAGGAATGTTGAGCAAGGGCAAAAGCCTTCTCCATGACAATGCTCGACCCCACATCGCCTGCCAAACCGTGGATCTTCTGCAACAGTTTGGATGGGACATCACCCATCCACCCTATAGTCCAGACTTAGCACCCAGTGACTACCACTTGTTTCCCAAGTTGTAAGAACACTTGGCTGGAAGACACTTCAGTGACGACGACAAAGTGAAAGATGAGGTCCAATGTTTCTTCCATAGCAGGCGGCGGGCTGGTATGATATGGGCATACGAAAAGTGCCACAGCATTTGCAAAAATGCATCGATCGTAATGGCGATTATGTGGGAAAATATAAAAATGTTTAAGCTTCAAAACTATGTATCATTTGTTGCCAATAAACGTTTCTTTATATTTTTTTAAAAAAAATTGCAGACCTTATTTTTCGGATCACCCTCGTATGTTGTGCGGGATGGCAAACTGATTGCTTTCCAAATACAGACGCCTGTCCGAAAGTGAACGGTTTGGACACCGTAGAGCGTCGAAGTTTGAGAACGAAAGATTGTGACAATTTGTTAACATTTGTTTGATGCCTTAACAGAAAATATATGCAACCCTTAGCCATCTGTGTGCTAGGATGAACGACTTGAGCATAGTAACATTCATGCGCATGCGCTAAATTCCTCCATAGAGTCCTTGGTACGCATCCTACTGCGTTACTTATGCAGTTTCTAGTACAGTAACGTTTTTAACATCACTGCGACATATAGCAGTACACAGCTACTGAAATGGCCGACATAAGATCCAGCACACTGATGTAAATTTGCGAAATCACCTCAACGTCGCATATCCAAATCCATGGATTGCTAGAAGTGGACTAGTTCCGTGGCCAGTACAGTCGCCAGATGACACTTCTCGACTATTTTCTGTGGAGCTGTGTGAAGCGTATGGTGTATGACACTTCTGCAATGTCAGCGGAGGACCTTATGGCTCGAGTCCACGGAGCGATTGAAAATCTTCAAAGACAACTGTACGTATTGGGTTATGTGCATGAGGCTCACCACAGCCGGTATAGGCTCTACAATACGTAGGAGGTACACAGTTAAGCCCGTTTGTAATGTAGACAGCTCGATGTTGGGTTTATTGATGAAATGTGAACACACACCCATCTCACACTTTGATGCGCTGCAGTGTCCAAACGTTACATTTCTGGACAGGCTTCCTATTTGAAAATAGATCAATTTGCTGTCCCGCACAACATACTAAACGTTGTCGGCGTTTTTGGGACATCCTGTATATAGGTAATATTGAATAGGTATTCCTAACTTTCTATTCTGCTTTCCTCACACATAAATTCCTCTATCCTGGCTTTAATAATACTAATAGTAGTAGTAATAATAATAATAATAATAATAATAATAATAATAATAATAATAATAATAATAATAATAATAATAATAATAATAATAATAATAATAATAATAATAATAATAATAATAATAATAATGGTGGTGGTGGTGGCGGCAGCGGTGGTGGTGGTGGTGGCGGTGGTGGTGGCGGCGGTGGTGGTGATAATAATGATAGTAATAGTAATAATAAACGCTTCATACGAAGGATGGGCTTTGAGATATACAATGAACGGGACACCTCGCGTACTACGACTTACGTGAGATGTATTGTGCTATTACTCCCAGGAGAAAGGCATGAAGTAAATGAACCACAGAATGCTACAGGTCGCAGGCAGATACACTACATAGGTGCGCGGAAGTTCCTTACAGTTCCCGGCTCGAAGACACATCCCAGTACTAGAGTTATTCAGAGAGGGCGATGAACGACCCATCCAATCATGCAGCCTTCTGATATCCAAGGGGAGTATTGTGTCGTAGGAGAAAACGTCCGCGGTATCTGTCCGGCACCACAACCCACCACGAAACCTGAAAACACCTAAAACATGAGATGAAGGAAATGGAATGAAAGGGAAATGAGGGAAAGGAAATTGTGGTAGGTGGAAAACCACCCCAATATTTGCCTACCGACGGAAAACCATTAAAAACTGAAGACCAGAGTGGGTGTTCGACGGGAACCAAACCCGGGATCTGCCCAACGTGAGTCTCAGGCTTTACTGCGGAGCCATCTCGCTTGATCACTTAGAGATTACCTAACAGCCTTCTCTTTCTCCTATGTCGCAAGGCTGACGAACGTTCCTCCGCAGGTGTGAAGAAAGGAGTCCCTCCTACATAACTACAGGAACACGCTTTAACTAGAACCGGTTTTCGCTTTGTTTTCCCCGTTTTTTCCGCTTTCTTGGTCACGAAGAGGGGATGTAGGGGAATGTGTTCACACTTGCTGAGTAACGTTCGTCAGCCCTGCTATATCGGATTTCCTATAATATCTTAAGCGTCTTCCAATCTGAGGTGTCAGATGCTCTTACTAACAACACAAAAGTCACATTTTGTTTACCTTTGTCTCATTAACGTTTCCATTTTGTTTGCTTCCTCTTCTTTCTCTGATTACTTTCCTCGTTTGGAGGACATGATACCAGCAGGATCTACCAGTCGGCGCCTGGGTTCGTGGATGACTGTCGAGGAGCAGACAGATTCTAGATCGGATAATATCTAGCGTTGGGTGATAAAGACTGGTATGAGAACGAGGAAGGAAACATGAAATTATGGTGAATGGATGAAAGAAAAATGATAACCGAGCATTTGCTGTAATGAATGGCGGCAGCAATCTGAGAACCCGGAGATAACGTGCCCAAACGCCGTTTGATCCAATGAGCAGAAAACTTCACCAAATTCTTATTTTAATGAGAATGATACTGAGGTTCTAATTTCACAGCAGGTGCCTGAAATATGCATAATTAACCTCACAATATAATGTTACCCTCTTCTACAATTATTGCTGAACGTTGGAAAATGCTTGTGCAGAAAACTCGTTCAGCAGATGTTCTTTTGTGGTATGTAGTGGAAAATAAACTAATCTATTAATTGGAACCCACAAGAAGAAGCCGCAGAGTGTGAGGTTGGGCCTAGCAACAAGGTCCGTTGTACAATCTCCACACCTGAATGATATTAATCAAATTAAGCTCGTGATCGAAATGGGATGTCCTCTTTTGAAAAAATGTGCACGTGAGCGAGAGGTCCGCGGTTCAAATCCAACCAGGTATATATACTCCATGACAGGCTTTTTCCAGGTTTTCCTATCCTCCTCATAACTGGCAAATGCCGTCGAGGTACCCTAAACTTAGGCCTGAAGCGTTTATCAAATTGCCCTTCCTATTAATCATTTCGTTTCATCTATCTTCAGTGTCCACATTACAAAAAATAAACATAATAAACCTAAAGAATAAAGAAACCCGTATTTCGTGTTTAACAAATTAAATTATATCTACCGTTTGTTTCTGTTAAGGAAGAATCTCCGAAAGGTTTTGCACAGCGTTCATTATTGTCGAACTTTCGCTCGTTTGGGTTTGATTGTAATGGTGTCAATAATAGGAGGAGAGTTTCACTGATGTAAACGTTACAGTGGTTGTGGTAACAGCACTATTGTCAGTACAGTTATGAACAACATATAGGAACTCAGTTCGAGCCTGTGAATTCCAAAAAGTTCAATGTTCTAACTCTAAGTGGGGCAATGCAGCAGCTATATTGCGCGCTTCAGTGGTAATTAAAGCCGTGCTTGACACGAGTACGCAATGGGAAACGACATGTGGGAGGGTGAAGGAGACGTTTTGCTTCTCATTCTTACTAACTTTTTCAGTTACAGTAGGAATAATGTTTACAACATTAACTATTTTGCACGAAAGTACGCAAAAGAAATTGGGGCTATGAAAGCTGAAGTAAAAATTACTGGAATATACTTTTCGCTCTCTTAGTAAGAACTCCCTTTGTTAAGAACTACTCCTTTGAATATCTTACTTTTAATTAGACATAAACTATGGGAATACAGTAAAATATGCTACTGGGTACCCAATAGGTACTTATCTTTGGTAGGAATGAAAGCTAAATACGAGTATATTAGCTGTTTGTTGACCAAATGAAACAATTAGTAACGAATATTGTGGAACTGGCCTCCTCCCCCCTCCCCCCCCCCCCAAAAAAAAAAAACCTTATTTGAAATAAATTGTGTGTTTTAAAGAGATCTACATTTTTACTTCTCCACTCAAAAATTCGATACCGAGAGTTCACCGAAATGCATGTCTTGAGTCTCCCTGAATCCAAAGAAAGCATTTTTAGAAAAAGGTCTATGTGTGCGTGTATGTCTGTGTGTCTGTGAACAGCACAAATCAAAAACAAAAGGTCGATTAAATACCAAAGTTGGTATTTTTAGTTCAGAATCTTCCAAGGATGTGACACAAAGATTTTCAAGAAAATTCCCCCAACCCAGATTACCCTTTACAATGAACTTTTTTTTTTGTGAAAATATTGGTTTTATCACTAATGACTAACAGTTTTGACCAAATATTAAATGTTTAAGATATTTTCATGGCAAATAAGATGTATCTGTATATTTAATTATATGGGGGCCCTCAGAAGACGTCGGCATTCTCAATTACTTATGCATAACTGCTAAAAAATTTGTTAGAGCCAGTTTTGAGAAAATAAAATATTTTCAGAATTTTCCAAATATGTACTATATAGTAACAAATGACAAGTTCAGTTACTTTTTCTGTCACTTTATTTCTCTTAAAACGAATCGCAGACTGCTTACAGTTCCATTACTCTCTGTCTCACATACAACTGGCTTCGACGATACACTCACTAAAAACTGTCTTCTCTCAACACTGTCTGGCTGACTCGCTTATATAGCCGAGAACGACGTAGGGCCTATTTTTCTGGAAATACACGTTTTTCGAAACTTCTCATAAACAAGCTGGCGGATGAAAGCTTTTCGAATTGTCTGGAATAGGCCTTTGTCCCGACCCGACTATCCAACTATTGTTATCTTTGTTTACCGACCACGCGTTGCTTAGCAACGTATCGTGTGAGGTTGCTTAACCTTGAGCATCCTTTATATAATTGAGAAAAATATTATGTCCTTAATAAACAAACTTGTAGGATAAAAGTTGAGCAGTGCTTGGAAGGCTTTCATCTACGTCCTGTAAAAATCCAATCTGATATCTTAAGTAGTTTCTGAGATAAGGCGTTATGAATTCAGCAGATTTAACATTAAAAAGTTGCTGCTTTTAATCTCTCCTTAATGAAAACGTAATGTGCAATTAGGAGGCGTTTTTAGAAAACTCGTTAAGTATGTACATATATTTCGATTTTGAGCTTTTAGCGTACCCCTATATTTTTGGGTACGGAAAAATCGATGATGCGATGAAAATTAAGCGAAACTTGTTAAGTGTATTGGTAAAGTTTCCTTGAAATAACACCAACATGTATCTATAACTGACAGGGTTTAATACAACTTCTTATCTACAAGAGTTGGCATTAAATAAATTGTATATGTTCACGTTTTAGTTGGTGACAAAACTGTGAAATAATGTGTTGTTTTCTTTAATTGTTAGAGCAGTTTGTATTTTTTGAGATAGCAGTTAAATGTGAACATTACGTAAACTGCTACTCAGAATAAAAGCATTAAATAATACTGAGAAAAACGGGTAAAGGTGTGTCACTTATCCAAGAGATTCCAAGAGTGTTGAAAATGCTAAGAATTGAATCAAAATTGTGCCCAAACATTACACGTATGCAAAGTATGACGATTGACCTAATGTTGATTGCATTCGTGGTCTTAACATGATAAGATTTAATACAACATTGTATAATAGTGATACAAAGTTGAAGGAGGATGTGTTTATCAATAACATGGCCGTTATAAATCCTGCAAACCACCAAAGAGCAGAAGGGAAACAGAACTGTGGCAGTTTGCTACCAGATGAAGGGAAAATTGTTGAACGTATGTGCTACATTTGCCGGTATCCTGAGTATTTCAAAGGGCACATAGCAAAGTCTGGCTAACGCCTGAACAGATTCAAAAGAAAAGAAGGAATACGGGAACTTACATATAATCACTACGCCCTAACAGCACAATAAAATACTGGCAAATGCTTAGTTTACAGTAAGGATTGAAAGCTGTTCGACCTAACAGGCACATCGCAAACTCTATTGACCAAAAAGGAGGAGGAGAAGAAGAAGAAGAAGAAGAAGAAGAAGAAGAAGAAGAAGACGAAGAAGAAGAAGAAGAAACTAAAACCGCGTGAAATCCACGTGTCGGCTACTCAGAAACAAAGTATATGTGAAATGGAAACACCGAAAGCGGGAGTAAGAACCTAAAGAGTATAGACAAAGCAATGGAGGCTAAAATGAAGAGCGACGTCAACCAGAGGGAAGTGCTGACATAAAGAAGGGGATGGAATAGAAGATTGCTTAAGAGGATCTTTATTAGGATGTGTTCGATGGGTGTGCACAGAATGCCTATTGCAACTTGGATGCAGTATAGCAAGAAAAAGCTCCATTATTAACTATATCTTTTGTGAGCCAATGTTTGCCTTACCCTGTGAAAATAAATATTAATATGTTGTGATTGTTTCACCAAACCAGGGACTTGATTTTCTAACAACAGAATGTGTCACTTTAATATTATTCTGAGAAATCCTGTAGAAAAAGATTTATGCCTGTGCAAGACTAAAATGAAAAATATTAATTCAGCATTTTGTAATTTCGAAATGTTCAAACTGTTTGTCTAAGGGCAATCTGTTTGTGCTAAAACAAGTACCACTATGACACATATTACGTCAACAATGAGTTAATTGATATAAAAGTTAAGAGGAGTGCATAACGTATTTAGTAGGAGCTCAGAAAATGTATTAATACATTTTAGGAAAGCGCAAATTTACAATGTTGTTGCAAATACATTCACCAATTCTAAGGTTTTAATATATGATATATTTACAGGTAAACATTTTATCGACGTATACGTGAGTAGTCATATAGTGTATGTTCTGGCTCAAGAAGTGGCATAAGTGACATGTATGTTCTGGCTCAAGAAGTGGCATAAGGGACATATCAGTCACGCCCCCCCTCCCCACCTCCCCCTCCCCTCCCCCCTTAAGTGACATGGGTATTTCTTTGGACACGTGGGAATTCCGAAAAAAGAGGGTGGATGGTCTGTCGCGATCAGGATGACAAAGGAAGTGTAATTTATGACCCCCCGTCCCCCCCTGACCCTCCTATTCTAGTGTCTGCATGTGGTTTCGAATGTGACAGTTGGAAATGTTCCCCTCTGACAGTTTTGAAAAGAACACGATACAACTTGCAAGGGGGCGAGCATAGAGGATGACAAAGGAAGGGAAACAGAGAGGGTGGATGGTCTGTCGCGAATAGGATGACAAAGGAAGGATAATTAATGACCCCCCCCCGTCCCCCCTGACCCTCCTATTCTAGTGTCTGCAGGTGTTTTCGAAAGAAGAACGCGAGGGTAAGAAACCCTACAATGAATGGCCCCCTTTCAGATCTTGATATATTTATGTGACAGTTGGAAATGTTTCCCTCTGACAGTTTTGAAAAGAACAAGGCTTCATCTTGCAAGGGGGCGAGCATAGACATACACATTTTTCCTGTCTGAACAGGCTTAGTGTTTTTCTCTTAACAAAGCAGCCAAAGATCGCCCACCTGCAGGAAGAAACCTTTTCAATAGCGAAAGGATACTTCTGTATTGACGCGTGGACCACCCATGTGGTCCCCCACTGAGAGGGTTTCCCTGCCTTCCCATTGTGTTGAATGACCGTCCAACCCCTCCAACACTTCAATGCGTTCCCACACAGTGGGGACAAAAGGAAACCTGTAACATAACTCTTAGCAGAAAAAAACAAACTTGCAGTTCGACATAACGAAACTTTTACTGATCAAAATCTACCCCCCACACACGCATTCTTCCGAAGAAAAACCTATTCTCACTGAAATTTTCGGACCGCACACATCTTTGACTTTGCACTATCCATTAAGCGGAAGGGTAACTCATTCTCCCTATTGTACTTGCAGGTGGCTGCTTCAAGCATTATTTAAGCATTGACAATGACGACAAAAAGTTAAGGGGTTTCTCTTACACATAGAGGCAAAGACAGCAACAGTATTGTATTGAGAAAGGACAGTGTTGTTTGCTTCTTAGGGAGCATCGCCCAATAACGTTATTTTATACTTGCAACATTCATTTTGTGTATAGTATCATGTTCGACGATCAGAGAGGCTGTTTCTCGTTTCTTTCAAGCAAATTTAAGCTTTGACAACATGTTACTTAAGCTGAAAATATTGTCTCGTCTGTTACCCTCACGCAACTTTCTCTACTCTTGCCCTAACAATTAATACAAAATGTTATTTGCACTAACATCTTCGTGTTAGCTGAGATAAACGTTTTCACAAATTATCTCACTGCTTATTTCCTTTTATGTGCAAGGGGGGATATTAGAGTAAGGAAGGCTTTGTGTACTGATCAAAAGCTACATGCAATTCTACTGAAAAAACATTCCCAAGGGAATTTTTTGGTCCATCCACATCTCTTGACTTCGCATTTGTTTATGTTCCCAAAACTCAACTAAAATCATGGAAATATCTCCAAAAAATCCTACAGGCACACACACATACTCACACGTAAACACACACACACACACACATACACCCCGCACACATGCACACAAATACACATGCACACCTACACACATGAATGCACAACCACACACACATACACACACACACACACACACACACACACACACACACACACAAACAGACATACATACGCGCAAACACACGCACAAAACCGCATAAGCTTCATTTATAAGTTCCTTAAATTAAGGACTTTATGTTAGCCAATGCATCACTTTTCACAAGGATACTCTACTCAGTTTTCTTTGTGAAATATCCGGGGTGTTTAAGAGGACACTTATTTATACATTTATTTTCTTGTTTATAGTATCTTACGAGATTACTATGCTTGTTTAATCCTAGCAAGTAATATTTTTTAAATCGCACCAAAGAATAACGATACCACAATGCAGGAACAGTAAGCACCCGAGGAACGTAGCTGAATCATTGAACCATCAGCAATACAGGTTTCAAAGTAATGGGCAAATTTCAAACACTAAGTAATATCTCGCCTTATTATTAGTTTCTTTATTGACAAATTCGAGAGTTCTGGTCAAAGTAATTACTGCAATAACACATGTTAACATATATAATAACCCCTTTCAATCATACAGAAAATTCTTTTGACTTCATTTCTACATAAACACAAATATTAAAAATCTGATGTGTTACACTCACGTGACTTCTACCCTCTTGTACTTCCCATTCTTACAAAATCTTATTCCTATATCTTCTTCGTGTTAGTTGAGATAAACATTTGTACAAATTATCTTATTGCTTATTTCCTTGCAGGTGCAAGGAGAATGTTAGAATACTGCAGGCTTTTCTGCCATAGTCTAATGTTTAAAAGCTTTGAGATTCTGTTGTCTTTGCACACTTAAGATATAAAAAATGAACAACAATGATCCATTTCACGAAAGTTCTAAGTTTTTCCGAAACTCACACACATAACAAGGAATATCTCCGAAATGATTCACACTACAAGAAAATTTATTCAGTCAATTTTCAGGCAAAAATTGCGTATTTTAGCAAGATCTATATTCTCTATAGTATGATTTGGTCCATCTCTAACGGTTTACCAGTTATGCAAAAGTCGCCCAGAATAAATACGACTACAGGGGCTATAGCCAGAAAATTCAAGATATACATTTCATTTATCAAAAAAATATCTCAAACATATGACATTTTAATCAAATCGTTAGAGCAATTTCCAAGAAAGTCAAAATTTTCGAAAAATGTTCCAGGTAAAGGGTAGTTAAGGGGGATATTTTCTTTTCAAATTCTTCGTGGCGCATCCTTGAAAGACATTAAACTTAAAAACTGACTTTGGTTTAACCGAATTTTCGTTCTGAGTTATGCTGAGCACAGACTGACACACACACACACACACACACACACACACACACACACACACACACACACACACATGCCTACACATACACACACACATTTTTAGCAAACACACCTACACTCACACACGCGCAGACACCCCCACTTACACACATACACTCACACACATGCACCCAAGCACACACATACACGCACCTTTTTGTAAACCTGCTTTTTTGGATTCAGGGGGCCTCGAACATATATTTCCGGTGAAATCTTGACTTCGAATTTTTGGGTGGAGTACGATACTTCCCCTATTGACCAGTAGAGAAAGTAAAAATAGAGGTTGCGACAACTGAGCATAAAAAATACACAACGCTAATTTCATTTCAATATATGAAACTCCTGATATTATTCTTTGTTATCAAATGATTAAAAATTGAAGAGACAGAATAATGAAAATTTCATTCATCTTACCCTTGCTATTGAATAAAGTTAGTGAATGAGACCTGATGCTCTGAAAGCATTTATTTTTTCTCAAGTAGTAATAGATAAGGGGTTAATAAAATATCAACAGGAACTTTTTGTCACTAGATGTAAGTTTATTTAATAAGTTTGCCAGTTTATAGCAGGTTTGTATAAAACAATTGTACTATTAAATCTTACAATCCAGAGGCTTTTAAGGGGAGAATATGTTTGGAAACAACTCAAAGAATGAGTGAAAACTGCGTACCAATATTCATTACAAATACAAACCAAAACGGATAAGTGGGGCTTGTAGACAGAATACAAAACGAGCTCTATGGTGTTAAAGGAAATTAAAGGCGCAAAACTCCTTATGTGACTTAATCCCTGGGAATGACTTATGGTAGCATGGAGATGGGAACAATAACAATGATAATGAATAGGAATCCCGCCAGCCTATATTTTAAACATTTTGCTCGGTGTTATTCATCTTTATTTTTTTATTGAAGCATAACATTTCTTGTCATTTCTTACTGAACCTTCAGCATTCAGTTCATTGAATAAGAAAAGAGAATAAAGACATCATTCAGATGTTCATACATTCATTTTAAATTACATTAAAGGCTGGCTTTGTCACTTTCATTATAAAACAAGCTATTATGTATATCATTTCACAGTATCCAAATATTGGAAAGAAAGCTAACTTCTTAGTTTAGCCAATAGAAACAAAGTTCGGCGGGGTGGTGGGGTAGCTGTTTTACTGCGCAGCTGCACAGGTGTGGTGGGGGAAAGCATTCTAACCTATAAAAGGGTACACCGTCCGCAGGAGTGAACGGACTCACAAGACACACAGGTGTGATTGCAGTTCTAGAGGGCGAAACATCAGTTGGCATTTACACATTACTGCAACAATAACATACATTCCATAATGGCAGGTAAGCCCATTTTATTATACCTTAAAGAAACATTTTGGTGTCTTTCTATGAGTGAAAGTCATTAAATAGGAACAAAATACGCAGAAAAAAGTTTTATATGTTAAATGGCATGTATTTCCTTACAATGGACTTGAAATTATCAGCTCATCATTCATTGCCTTTACACATTGAAAGATTAAGTCAAAGTGGAAATCCGAACTAACGATGAAATTGCCAAATGTAGGAAAACACGATAACTTTTTTTTCCCACTATTCATTAAATGTTTCTCTTGTTGTTATTTTTATTATTATTCTTTTATTCTTTTGTAGGAAACATCAACAGGGCAAATGAATCTAACACGAGCATCAATGGCTCGCCCCCTGGACGTTGCACAACACGTCTTGACAAAGTTACAATGCCAGTTAGGCCCAATAAATGCAGTTGTGATAGTTGTAAAAATATTTCATCACTGAAAAGTCTACTGGGGGAAATTCAAGGTAAGAATTATTAAATATTGAAATGCTAGTTTATATTGTTCCTTATTTGGCTCATTGTAGGAATTCCATCGTAAGCAATTTTTGTGTACATTCTGTCTTCCAGCGTTAGCATTTCAGCTCCAAACCATATGTTCAATCGAAATATCATATATGATATTTTGTTTTTCATCATTCATCTGACTTATAGTATCCCTTTTAATACTCTCTTCTTCATATCAAAGTGACTTATCTCAAATAATCTGTCTCTAAGCCAAAAACATTTTCTTTTATACCTGAATTAAATATAGTCTTTTATTCAATCTTTAATAAATGTTCACTTGCTGAATATGAATATCCACTTCAAATATTATAACACCATTAATTAATTTTATTGTTTCATCTTACTTCAGGCCCATATGAACCAATGGACCTTTCATTGAATCGCCAGCCTAAGGAGCAGCACACCATGAGACCTTCACAAACAGCTTTACACAGAGAATCAGCGCAAAAGAGGGAATTATACCATAAATCACTTTGCGATTGCAAGATCGCTAATCAAGCTGGGAAGAGCACATCTTCTTCAATATCGCAGAGTAATAAGCAGCCGCATGAAAACACCCATCAGATTACAGATGAACAATTATATCAACAACGCAAGTACAGCTGGGAACCTTCAAATAAAAGATGTCATACTCATACAAGGGAGCAATTCAACAGCCCGCAGCAAAGAACTCAACAAAACTTAAAGGAATTGATCGAAAACAAGACAAGGATATGTATTCATACCTGTGAAACTATGAAATGTGATACTTTGAAAATTGCCATAGAACTTATTTTATAATTCAATAAGATTTCTTAGAACAGATAACCATCTCTTATAGAGATACGTTATTGACTTTGGTAGGGACTCTAGGTCATATCTAACGACAGTAACAATCATTCATCATGTAATTCATGCTTAGCCTGCAGAGTCGCAGTTATCAGAAGTAACAGGTATTCTATTTTATTCCAAGGGCGGAAAAACAGCGTGATAGACACGCACAGAGAGAGAGAGAGAGAGAGAGAGAGAGAGAGAGATAGTGAGAGAGAGACTGACTGTTACGTGCAGGTGTTTTACCCATATTTATGAATTGTGAATAATATCCACAGGCATTTTGCCTGAAGCAGTATCTACTTATATTGTGAAATCATCAATTTTGTTGAAATGTAAAAAACGATCTTGATTCATTTAATAAAATTTATGAAGAGAAATATCAGCGTTATCATTTAACCTGCCCTAACCTATCCTAGCCTAAGCAAGCCTACCCTATCCAAATTTAGCCTATCTTAACTAGGAATGCATGCAGGAATAACATAATGTATGATATAAATTAACAAAAGAACATAATTACAATCAGATAATTTTATTTAACTTATAAAGATGAATACACTACCATTACCATTCAGAAAGCAAGCATATACTATTGAAAGACAATACATATATATTCATTTCATTTCTTAATCATTCAATGATGCCAGTCGATTTCAGTTCATTGATAATTCCTTGAATTTCCTTATAGTGATTCTGTCCAGTCGATTCTTGTGACATGATTAATAATCGTAAACGTTTTACTAATTCATTTGGATCGAACCAAGGATATTCCAGGCGAAAAGCAGCACTTGATGGAGCATCTTGCATGTTATCGGAGACTTGGAGATTATTACTTTCTTCCAATGAAGTCATGTTTCCAGATGTTTTTACAATAACGCTTAGCGTTGATTTTCCATCTTCATTATTAGATGTTTCATCAATTCCAGATTTTTCACTCTCTTGCAACGGAAATGCCCCTGATTCAGAATTAGCTATATTGTTCACAGGACCATTAGAAACCTCTTTCTTGCATATTTTATTATGGCGTTGAAGCCTACTCGTTGTCCTATTCTTTAAAGTCTGCCCACACTCACAGCATTTGAGGAAACGATCCTTTCCAAGACTAATATATGAAAAATTAAGTCTTGCGTATTTTGTGCAATACAACCTTTTACTGTGATCACTCATTGTGAAAATGCAAGTGAAGCTGACAATAACCGTTTAAGCAAAAGTTAGAGATGCACGTTATTTTATACATTGATTGTTCATATGTCAAATATAAACTCGCAACAATGCAAAACAATTTAGTGTAGGCAGACACCCTAAGTAACCACAGGTGAGCAGATGAGGTGACCAAGGGTGACCAAGGGTGACCATGGGTGACCATGGGTGACCATGGGTGACCATGGGTGACCATGGGTGACCAAGGGTGACCAAGGGTGACCAAGGGTGACCATGGGTGACCAAGGGTGACCAAGGGTGACCATGGGTGACCAAGGGTGACCAGATTAGGTGACCATGGGTGACCAAGGGTGACCACGGGTGACCAGATGAGATGACCATGGGTGACCAAGGGTGACCAAGGGTGACCATGGGTGACCATGGGTGACCATGGGTGACCATGGGGTGACCAAGGGTGACCATGGGGTGACCAAGGGTGACCATGGGTGACCAGGGGTGACCAAGGGTGACCAAGGGTGACCAAGGGTGACCACGGGTGACCAAGGGTGACCAGATTAGGTGACCATGGGTGACCAGCTGAGGTGACCAGGGTGACCATGGGGGACCAAGGGTGACCAAGGGTGACCATGGGTGACCAAGGGTGACCAGATTAGGTGACCATGGGTGACCAGCTGAGGTGACCAGGGTGACCATGGGGGACCAAGAGTGACCATGGGGTGACCAAGGGTGACCAGATTAGGTGACCAATTAGGTGGCCCGTGACCCAAGCATGTACGTGAGCAAAATAAGTGCAAGCTAATGTGAGACTATCAAACATTCAAGATATATAACCTAAATCTAACCTAAGCTAACATAATGTTACCTGAACCTGTTTGTTTGAATCTACACACTGTAACTATTTTTAATTGAGGATTTCATTCTGCTTGCACCAACAAATATATCATTACCTAAGCTGAATTCTTCTATTTCAAACTTTTATTCTCGTAGCACATGCACTAAGTCATCCCATCCCATACAAATATTCAATTTCCGTATAACATAGCCTAATCTACTCTTAATGTGTTTCATGTCACTTAAGACACGATTCAACATTCAGAGAACAATGTCTCAGGTCGATTCTATAGACACAGTTAACAAATCTTTTCTGGAAAGTAATGTTATTCCACTATTCTTCCACACATCACCCATACAGGCTATTCACACCAATCAGATAAACATATATCCTACCCTCACCTAACTCTAATCTAAATTCAAGCAAACTATTAAGAGAATGCTATTGTATTGTAGATGCTCTAATGAAGTCAATGTGATCTTTTCCTCTCATATATAAGTATTCAATACTCTGAACACCAAACCTGGCTTAATATTCTTGTTAGCACATAAAATCAATCACTCCAGAAGATAATCGAAACAGCTTGCTCTCAAGATAATTAATTGTGATTTATTTTACGTGCTATCAAGAATATTAAACCAGGTTTGGTGTTCAGAGTATTGAATACTTATATATGAGAGGAAAAGATCACATTGACTTCATTAGAGCATCTACAATACAATAGCATTCTCTTAATAGTTTGCTTGAATTTAGATTAGAGTTAGGTGAGGGTAGGATATATGTTTATCTGATTGGTGTGAATAGCCTGTATGGGTGATGTGTGGAAGAATAGTGGAATAACATTACTTTCCAGAAAAGATTTGTTAACTGTGTCTATAGAATCGACCTGAGACATTGTTCTCTGAATGTTGAATCGTGTCTTAAGTGACATGAAACACATTAAGAGTAGATTAGGCTATGTTATACGGAAATTGAATATTTGTATGGGATGGGATGACTTAGTGCATGTGCTACGAGAATAAAAGTTTGAAATAGAAGAATTCAGCTTAGGTAATGATATATTTGTTGGTGCAAGCAGAATGAAATCCTCAATTAAAAATAGTTACAGTGTGTAGATTCAAACAAACAGGTTCAGGTAACATTATGTTAGCTTAGGTTAGATTTAGGTTATATATCTTGAATGTTTGATAGTCTCACATTAGCTTGCACTTATTTTGCTCACGTACATGCTTGGGTCACGGGCCACCTAATTGGTCACCTAATCTGGTCACCCTTGGTCACCCCATGGTCACCCTTGGTCCCCCATGGTCACCCTGGTCACCTCAGCTGGTCACCCATGGTCACCTAATCTGGTCACCCTTGGTCACCCATGGTCACCCTTGGTCACCCTTGGTCCCCCATGGTCACCCTGGTCACCTCAGCTGGTCACCCATGGTCACCTAATCTGGTCACCCTTGGTCACCCGTGGTCACCCTTGGTCACCCTTGGTCACCCTTGGTCACCCCTGGTCACCCATGGTCACCCTTGGTCACCCCATGGTCACCCTTGGTCACCCATGGTCACCCATGGTCACCCATGGTCACCCATGGTCACCCATGGTCACCCTTGGTCACCCTTGGTCACCTCATCTGCTCACCTGTGGTTACTTAGGGTGTCTGCCTACACTAAATTGTTTTGCATTGTTGCGAGTTTATATTTGACATATGAACAATCAATGTATAAAATAACGTGCATCTCTAACTTTTGCTTAAACGGTTATTGTCAGCTTCACTTGCATTTTCACAATGAGTGATCACAGTAAAAGGTTGTATTGCACAAAATACGCAAGACTTAATTTTTCATATATTAGTCTTGGAAAGGATCGTTTCCTCAAATGCTGTGAGTGTGGGCAGACTTTAAAGAATAGGACAACGAGTAGGCTTCAACGCCATAATAAAATATGCAAGAAAGAGGTTTCTAATGGTCCTGTGAACAATATAGCTAATTCTGAATCAGGGGCATTTCCGTTGCAAGAGAGTGAAAAATCTGGAATTGATGAAACATCTAATAATGAAGATGGAAAATCAACGCTAAGCGTTATTGTAAAAACATCTGGAAACATGACTTCATTGGAAGAAAGTAATAATCTCCAAGTCTCCGATAACATGCAAGATGCTCCATCAAGTGCTGCTTTTCGCCTGGAATATCCTTGGTTCGATCCAAATGAATTAGTAAAACGTTTACGATTATTAATCATGTCACAAGAATCGACTGGACAGAATCACTATAAGGAAATTCAAGGAATTATCAATGAACTGAAATCGACTGGCATCATTGAATGATTAAGAAATGAAATGAATATATATGTATTGTCTTTCAATAGTATATGCTTGCTTTCTGAATGGTAATGGTAGTGTATTCATCTTTATAAGTTAAATAAAATTATCTGATTGTAATTATGTTCTTTTGTTAATTTATATCATACATTATGTTATTCCTGCATGCATTCCTAGTTAAGATAGGCTAAATTTGGATAGGGTAGGCTTGCTTAGGCTAGGATAGGTTAGGGCAGGTTAAATGATAACGCTGATATTTCTCTTCATAAATTTTATTAAATGAATCAAGATCGTTTTTTACATTTCAACAAAATTGATGATTTCACAATATAAGTAGATACTGCTTCAGGCAAAATGCCTGTGGATATTATTCACAATTCATAAATATGGGTAAAACACCTGCACGTAACAGTCAGTCTCTCTCTCACTATCTCTCTCTCTCTCTCTCTCTCTCTCTCTGTGCGTGTCTATCACGCTGTTTTTCCGCCCTTGGAATAAAATAGAATACCTGTTACTTCTGATAACTGCGACTCTGCAGGCTAAGCATGAATTACATGATGAATGATTGTTACTGTCGTTAGATATGACCTAGAGTCCCTACCAAAGTCAATAACGTATCTCTATAAGAGATGGTTATCTGTTCTAAGAAATCTTATTGAATTATAAAATAAGTTCTATGGCAATTTTCAAAGTATCACATTTCATAGTTTCACAGGTATGAATACATATCCTTGTCTTGTTTTCGATCAATTCCTTTAAGTTTTGTTGAGTTCTTTGCTGCGGGCTGTTGAATTGCTCCCTTGTATGAGTATGACATCTTTTATTTGAAGGTTCCCTGCTGTACTTGCGTTGTTGATATAATTGTTCATCTGTAATCTGATGGGTGTTTTCATGCGGCTGCTTATTACTCTGCGATATTGAAGAAGATGTGCTCTTCCCAGCTTGATTAGCGATCTTGCAATCGCAAAGTGATTTATGGTATAATTCCCTCTTTTGCGCTGATTCTCTGTGTAAAGCTGTTTGTGAAGGTCTCATGGTGTGCTGCTCCTTAGGCTGGCGATTCAATGAAAGGTCCATTGGTTCATATGGGCCTGAAGTAAGATGAAACAATAAAATTAATTAATGGTGTTATAATATTTGAAGTGGATATTCATATTCAGCAAGTGAACATTTATTAAAGATTGAATAAAAGACTATATTTAATTCAGGTATAAAAGAAAATGTTTTTGGCTTAGAGACAGATTATTTGAGATAAGTCACTTTGATATGAAGAAGAGAGTATTAAAAGGGATACTATAAGTCAGATGAATGATGAAAAACAAAATATCATATATGATATTTCGATTGAACATATGGTTTGGAGCTGAAATGCTAACGCTGGAAGACAGAATGTACACAAAAATTGCTTACGATGGAATTCCTACAATGAGCCAAATAAGGAACAATATAAACTAGCATTTCAATATTTAATAATTCTTACCTTGAATTTTCCCCAGTAGACTTTTCAGTGATGAAATATTTTTACAACTATCACAACTGCATTTATTGGGCCTAACTGGCATTGTAACTTTGTCAAGTCGTGTTGTGCAACGTCCAGGGGGCGAGCCATTGATGCTCGTGTTAGATTCATTTGCCCTGTTGATGTTTCCTACAAAAGAATAAAAGAATAATAATAAAAATAACAACAAGAGAAAACATTTAATGAATAGCGGGAAAAAAAGTTATCGTGTTTTCCTACATTTGGCAATTTCATCGTTAGTTCGGATTTCCACTTTGACTTAATCTTTCAATGTGTAAAGGCAATGAATGATGAGCTGATAATTTCAAGTCCATTGTAAGGAAATACATGCCATTTAACATATAAAAACTTTTTTCTGCGTATTTTGTTCCTATTTAATGACTTTCACTCGTAGAAAGACACCAAAATGTTTCTTTAAGGTATAATAAAATGGGCTTACCTGCCATTATGGAATGTATGTTATTGTTGCAGTGATGTGTAAATGCCAACTGATGTTTCGCCCTCTAGAACTGCAATCACACCTGTGTGTCTTGTGAGTCCGTTCACTCCTGCGGACGGTGTACCCTTTTATAGGTTAGAATGCTTTCCCCCACCACACCTGTGCAGCTGCGCAGTAAAACAGCTACCCCACCACCCCGCCGAACTTTGTTTCTATTGGCTAAACTAAGAAGTTAGCTTTCTTTCCAATATTTGGATACTGTGAAATGATATACATAATAGCTTGTTTTATAATGAAAGTGACAAAGCCAGCCTTTAATGTAATTTAAAATGAATGTATGAACATCTGAATGATGTCTTTATTCTCTTTTCTTATTCAATGAACTGAATGCTGAAGGTTCAGTAAGAAATGACAAGAAATGTTATGCTTCAATAAAAAAATAAAGATGAATAACACCGAGCAAAATGTTTAAAATATAGGCTGGCGGGATTCCTATTCATTATCATTGTTATTGTTCCCATCTCCATGCTACCATCAGTCATTCCCAGGGATTAAGTCACATAAGGAGTTTTGCGCCTTTAATTTCCTTTAACACCATAGAGCTCGTTTTGTATTCTGTCTACAAGCCCCACTTATCCGTTTTGGGTTGTATTTGTAATGAATATTGGTACGCAGTTTTCACTCATTCTTTGAGTTGTTTCCAAACATATTCTCCCCTTAAAAGCCTCTGGATTGTAAGATTTAATAGTACAATTGTTTTATACAAACCTGCTATAAACTGGCAAACTTATTAAATAAACTTACATCTAGTGACAAAAAGTTCCTGTTGAGATTTTATTAGCCCCTTAACTATTACTACTTGAGAAAAAATAAATACTTTCAGGGCATCAGGTCTCATTCACTAACTTTATTCAATAGCAAGGGTAAGATGAATGAAATTTTCATTATTCTGTCTCTTCAATATTTAATCATTTGATAACAAAGAATAATATCAGGAGTTTCATATATTGAAATGAAATTAGCGTTGTGTATTTCTTTATGCTCAGATGTCGCAACCTCTATTTTTACTTTCTCTACTGGTCAGTAGGGAAAGTATCGTACTCCACCCAAAAATTCGAAGTCAAGATTTCACCGGAAATATATGTTCGAGGCCCCCCTGAATCCAAAAAAAAGCAGGTTTACAAAAAAGGTGCGTGTATGTGTGTGCTTGGATGCATGTGTATGAGTGTATGTGTGTAAGTGGGGGTGTCTGCGCGTGTGTGTGTGTGTGTGTGTGTGTGTGTGTGTGTGTGGTTGTGCATGTCTAAATGTGTGTGTGAGTGTAGGTGTGTTTGCTAAAAATGTGTGTGTGTATGTGTAGGCATGTGTGTGTGTGTGTGTGTGTGTGTGTGTGTCAGTCTGTGCTCAGCATAACTCAGAACGAAAATTCGGTTAAACCAAAGTCAGTTTTTAAGTTTAATGTCTTTCAAGGATGCGCCACGAAGAATTTGAAAAGAAAATATCCCCCTTAACTACCCTTTACCTGGAACATTTTTCGAAAATTTTGACTTTCTTGGAAATTGCTCTAACGATTTGATTAAAATGTCATATGTTTGAGATATTTTTTTGATAAATGAAATGTATATCTTGAATTTTCTGGCTATAGCCCCTGTAGTCGTATTTATTCTGGGCGACTTTTGCATAACTGGTAAACCGTTAGAGATGGACCAAATCATACTATAGAGAATATAGATCTTGCTAAAATACACAATTTTTGACTGAATAAATTTTCTTGTAGTGTGAATCATTTCGGAGATATTCCTTGTTATGTGTGTGAGTTTCGGAAAAACTTAGAACTTTCGTGAAATGGATCATTGTTGTTCATTTTTTATATCTTAAGTGTGCAAAGACAACAGAATCTCAAAGCTTTTAAACATTAGACTATGGCAGAAAAGCCTGCAGTATTCTAACATTCTCCTTGCACCTGCAAGGAAATAAGCAATAAGATAATTTGTACAAATGTTTATCTCAACTAACACGAAGAAGATATAGGAATAAGATTTTGTAAGAATGGGAAGTACAAGAGGGTAGAAGTCACGTGAGTGTAACACATCAGATTTTTAATATTTGTGTTTATGTAGAAATGAAGTCAAAAGAATTTTCTGTATGATTGAAAGGGGTTATTATATATGTTAACATGTGTTATTGCAGTAATTACTTTGACCAGAACTCTCGAATTTGTCAATAAAGAAACTAATAATAAGGCGAGATATTACTTAGTGTTTGAAATTTGCCCATTACTTTGAAACCTGTATTGCTGATGGTTCAATGATTCAGCTACGTTCCTCGGGTGCTTACTGTTCCTGCATTGTGGTATCGTTATTCTTTGGTGCGATTTAAAAAATATTACTTGCTAGGATTAAACAAGCATAGTAATCTCGTAAGATACTATAAACAAGAAAATAAATGTATAAATAAGTGTCCTCTTAAACACCCCGGATATTTCACAAAGAAAACTGAGTAGAGTATCCTTGTGAAAAGTGATGCATTGGCTAACATAAAGTCCTTAATTTAAGGAACTTATAAATGAAGCTTATGCGGTTTTGTGCGTGTGTTTGCGCGTATGTATGTCTGTTTGTGTGTGTGTGTGTGTGTGTGTGTGTGTGTGTGTGTGTGTGTGTATGTGTGTGTGGTTGTGCATTCATGTGTGTAGGTGTGCATGTGTATTTGTGTGCATGTGTGCGGGGTGTATGTGTGTGTGTGTGTGTGTGTTTACGTGTGAGTATGTGTGTGTGCCTGTAGGATTTTTTGGAGATATTTCCATGATTTTAGTTGAGTTTTGGGAACATAAACAAATGCGAAGTCAAGAGATGTGGATGGACCAAAAAATTCCCTTGGGAATGTTTTTTCAGTAGAATTGCATGTAGCTTTTGATCAGTACACAAAGCCTTCCTTACTCTAATATCCCCCCTTGCACATAAAAGGAAATAAGCAGTGAGATAATTTGTGAAAACGTTTATCTCAGCTAACACGAAGATGTTAGTGCAAATAACATTTTGTATTAATTGTTAGGGCAAGAGTAGAGAAAGTTGCGTGAGGGTAACAGACGAGACAATATTTTCAGCTTAAGTAACATGTTGTCAAAGCTTAAATTTGCTTGAAAGAAACGAGAAACAGCCTCTCTGATCGTCGAACATGATACTATACACAAAATGAATGTTGCAAGTATAAAATAACGTTATTGGGCGATGCTCCCTAAGAAGCAAACAACACTGTCCTTTCTCAATACAATACTGTTGCTGTCTTTGCCTCTATGTGTAAGAGAAACCCCTTAACTTTTTGTCGTCATTGTCAATGCTTAAATAATGCTTGAAGCAGCCACCTGCAAGTACAATAGGGAGAATGAGTTACCCTTCCGCTTAATGGATAGTGCAAAGTCAAAGATGTGTGCGGTCCGAAAATTTCAGTGAGAATAGGTTTTTCTTCGGAAGAATGCGTGTGTGGGGGGTAGATTTTGATCAGTAAAAGTTTCGTTATGTCGAACTGCAAGTTTGTTTTTTCTGCTAAGAGTTATGTTACAGGTTTCCTTTTGTCCCCACTGTGTGGGAACGCATTGAAGTGTTGGAGGGGTTGGACGGTCATTCAACACAATGGGAAGGCAGGGAAACCCTCTCAGTGGGGGACCACATGGGTGGTCCACGCGTCAATACAGAAGTATCCTTTCGCTATTGAAAAGGTTTCTTCCTGCAGGTGGGCGATCTTTGGCTGCTTTGTTAAGAGAAAAACACTAAGCCTGTTCAGACAGGAAAAATGTGTATGTCTATGCTCGCCCCCTTGCAAGATGAAGCCTTGTTCTTTTCAAAACTGTCAGAGGGAAACATTTCCAACTGTCACATAAATATATCAAGATCTGAAAGGGGGCCATTCATTGTAGGGTTTCTTACCCTCGCGTTCTTCTTTCGAAAACACCTGCAGACACTAGAATAGGAGGGTCAGGGGGGACGGGGGGGGGTCATTAATTATCCTTCCTTTGTCATCCTATTCGCGACAGACCATCCACCCTCTCTGTTTCCCTTCCTTTGTCATCCTCTATGCTCGCCCCCTTGCAAGTTGTATCGTGTTCTTTTCAAAACTGTCAGAGGGGAACATTTCCAACTGTCACATTCGAAAACACATGCAGACACTAGAATAGGAGGGTCAGGGGGGGACGGGGGGTCATAAATTACACTTCCTTTGTCATCCTGATCGCGACAGACCATCCACCCTCTTTTTTCGGAATTCCCACGTGTCCAAAGAAATACCCATGTCACTTAAGGGGGGAGGGGAGGGGGAGGTGGGGAGGGGGGGCGTGACTGATATGTCCCTTATGCCACTTCTTGAGCCAGAACATACATGTCACTTATGCCACTTCTTGAGCCAGAACATACACTATATGACTACTTACGTGTATTAAAACAGCTGTGCTGAAAGAAACAGATTTTTGTAGATAACAAGCTTTGTGAAAACACCCTTCAATTAGGCATCAACGTACTCGTTTATCGGATTATTGCGTAAAATGTTAATTACAGAATGCAGCTTCTTTAGTTTTATAAAAATATAATCAAATGCTGTATAAAAGTACGGTTACCATCACGAAATTCTAGAAAATAGTCGAATTGAATCGGCATTCAACATTTTATGAATAATGAACACTCAGTTCTTTAGTATTAATTTCTTGTGTCCTGTTGTATATTGGCATCGCTATAAACTTTAACTCTCACCTTCATGTTATTTATTCTCTCTGGTAACTAGATATACGGCTATGCTTTTTCCGTATATTATTTCAATTTTACCTACTTATTGGGGCTTCGCATTTGTCTTTCTATACACGGATTACATAAGATTTGTTAAATAACACAGGGTATTTCTGGACAGTCTTGAGAAGGCTGTAATGTTCGGAGAAAATTCACGCTTGATAATAAAGCGCAGGAAAACATAGCACTACAGTCGGCGAAGGCTAACCTAGCACTTGACAGCTAGCTGATTCACTCACCTCCGAATGTGGCTAGCGCTGTCTTGTCCAATCGTGTTACACAAACACATAGTGCAACTATTAGTCGACTGGACGAGATAGGGCTAGCCTCGTTCGCAGGTGAATGAATCAGCTAGCTGTCAAGTGCCAGGTTAGTTTGTCGCCGACTGTACAATACATACAACTTATTATCCTTTTTTGGGATATAGGGTACCTGATTTATAAACCAGACTGTATTAACATTTATTTTGTTTCTGATACACTCGTTTATAGGTAGAAAACGGAACAAAATAAATTATAGGAGAGTTGCGACTAAGATAATGAAACAAAATAATTTAACAATGAACGAATATGTAAGACACAACATATGCATATATAAAATATAACATAATATACACACAGAGAATACCTACTAAGCAGCTAAATACAACGCAAGCAACAATGCTACTTAGTTAAATCTATAGTTGACAGATAATATATTACATGATGTAGAAGAATTCGAAATGCGGCCGAGTGGTTAGCATTTTGGCAAGTATGGATATTGGAATTATTATGAGTGTGGCTAAAAAGGGTGGGGAACGTTAAGAAATCATACAGTTAAATAAGCAATAGCTTCAGTTGTTTCTCAAGTCAAAGCCCCCGATATGACTAGAGAAATCATACAAATGAAACGATTGTGAAAAAGAAAAGTGGATATGAGTGAGCATACGTTCTCGTGAGGAAGAATGTGTTTATTCCTATGAAAACGAGCATATCCTTGAGGAGCTGAGTACAATATACAGGTACAATATTCAAGATGTCCATAATCACTAGTGGAAACTTTGAGAAGCTACTAATATTCACTCTGTTTCCATACTACTCAGTGTTACATAAAGCTATGCTCGTCAATTAGCAATGGCGATATAGAATCCAAAATCCTGGAAACTATGGTACGGCGCAACTACGATTCATCCTCTACAGCAGTGATGCACTACCATTGGGAAAGTTAGTTTAATTGTTCGTTTATACCAAAGATTCCAAACACGATTGGAATTGGGAATACATTTTGGCTTCTGCTATAGCTGCAGAGATGTGCAAGCTCCAAGGGATAAACGTGAACCAGTTTGCTAAATAACACCATGGTGTTCACACCAGCGCGAGATTGTTTACACTGCATGCTGTTTACTTACGGCTCGGAAGTTGATTCGACATTCGTTATCCTCTTGGACTTGTTTATTTTGCACTTTGGTCAGGTGTAAATGTAGTTTCAGATTTGTTAAAAATAAAATGCCCGTGAAACGAGAAATACCAGGACATTTACGAAAACATATCCCATGGTTAAAACGTACCCCACGGTTGTCTCTTTTCCTCATTAATAGTTCGCAATTCTGCATAACTCGTTGAAATACTCATATTATATTAATGCCCCAATGCACAACTGCAAAAGGCGCTTTCAGTTAATGCTATGAACAATAATTCCTAAATGCTGTTCTTTCTATCTTACCTCGTACGTACGCACACTAAGCTGCGTACTGTCTGTTTCCCTGTTCTTGATTGGCTAAAGCTATTTCCTTCGCACCATAGAGTGTATTTTGCCTAGTAGTTGAAGCCTGCGACAGATGGTACAAACGCCACAAACATGTAGAAAACGGAACGCACACAAATTAAGCGTTTGAAGGATTAAATTATTATTAGTAATGAAAAATGTTTAACTGGTGTTTCTGGAGTGTGTATCAATGAAAATATTAATCCAACAGAGAAATATTACGCTTTTATGTGGGTTAAAATGTACAGCAAATTTGTTTTTCGCCAGTTCTTTAATTTGTCTTCCCCCTATTTTTTGTCAATAGTCCTGTTATTTTCTTGATTATTTTCCATTGTATGTTCGGAGGCGGGACTCGAAACCACAGTTCCCTGTGGCACGAAACCCCACACCTTAGATACTTGAGCGACCGCGGCCATGGGATCCAGCATATTGAGGCATTCCCTTGCGATGTTTCAAAATCCAGGTACCAGTTGTGGATTATTACTGAGTAACAGTGTATCAGACTCTTAACAAAGTGCACTATTTCGCCCAGTTGAGCAAATCAGTGATTGGGGAACCAACGTGTTCCTGTGATGAAGTTTAAATACCAGAAGTAACGCTTCACTAACTTCTTAACGTCAAATATAAATTTTATGATAACATTGCATTGATTATAATAACGAACAACTCACGTTTGGTCAAACACTTGTACTACCATTATCTTCTAATGCCAAAGCTATACATGTTGCTTTCCCTCCTGTGTAAACATTTTGGGATGTCAAAGTACAGCACCAAGCGGTAGTCTTCCATTGTATCAATGTTCCGCCGATCTTGATCATTTCTTTTCATCGCTTTTGGGAAACTTTACCCGTTACTCCTCGCTCACTACGCCAATACTTATAGGGAGAAATTCGAAGTGAGGATCCAATTTAGTAAGTTATAAACTGACAGATCACTACAAAGCGCCGAATCTCTTCAGAATATTTTCCACGACTAATTACATAGATACTCTTATTTCCTAGTAAATATAGTAACCGCACGTTTGAAAGCAGTCCACATTCCCCTTTCAGTCTGCGTAACTCCAGGGGCCAATAAAATTCTCTTTCGGCTTACATGATAGCGATATGGTTATGCTTAGAGCTTTCTATCCCTAACTATGAACAGATTTTGATATTTAATATTTTGATATCTAATATTTTCATATCCATTTATGAACGTTATCATTTTGATGTTGAAGTCTTCATTAATCCTGCATCTGCAAAAGAAGAAATAAAAACAGTATTTGCATTCCTAAAATTGTTATATTATTATTATTATTATTATTATTATTATTATTATTATTATTATTATTATTATTATTATTATTATTATTATTATTATTATTATTATTATTATTATTATTATTATTATTATTATTATTATTATTATTATTATTATTATTATTATTATTATTATTATTATTATTATTATTATTATTATTATTATTATTATTATTATTATTATTATTATTATTATTATTATTATTATTATTATTATTATTATTATTATTATTATTATTATTATTATTATTATTATTATTATTATTATTATTATTATTATTATTATTATTATTACTTTGGCTACACGAAATAGATCCGCGGCTCAAATCCGGGCCATAGCATTGAATTTTTCAGTCTCACTGTACCCTTTCCAATCCTGTACAACACACGGCTGTTGTGTGGAAGAACATTAATCACAATGCTTATGTAGCTTTGTAAGTAGTTTCTAGCTCATTTTATTCCGTATAAGTTAATCTAATAACATACTATCCTGGAAATGCTTATGTATCATTGTAAGTAATCTGTAGCTTCTTTAGGGACAGACCACTGTTAATCACGCTTGATGCCTGTTTGAAAGCTACTTAAATGTACATGTATAGAACAACTGACACAGGATGCCATTCATTGCTAATTATTAGGCTTAGGATGTGGTTGCTGTTTCCTTGCACTTTGGCTGGAAAACGGTTACATGCGCACAGGGTTTCACTGCTACCTTCCCCTTCCCAAGTAGTGCCTGCCGTTCACCTGTAGCGCTCCCTTGTAAACAACGTAACGCTCGGTATACTAGAAGTGCATCTATCCTAAATGCATGTCCGAAGCCTACCAATTATCTAACTAAACAGTAGGACGTGGTAGGAAGAGTCTAGTGAAAGTTGAAAACAAAGTTCAATTTGTATATCTAAATATAGGTGTATTATGTTAGTCTTATAACTACAGGGAAGGTTTTTTTTGTTTCTCAATTATCCCTGTTTTGCTTCTTGTGCCTGCATATAATACGTTTTATATACTATACTGCAGGGGAAGACAACTTCGGGCCGTGTGACGTATTTAAGCGAAGAGCCAGCTTGTACGTTTGTGTGACGTCAGGCGAGAGCGTTGTATTGCTATGCAGCCTAGATCAGCGGCGCATGTGTTCAGTTCCCCGTGTTTCACACCAGTTTGAGACCAGGCTTCAAGATGCAGAAACATTGTCAACTACGTTTCAGATCTTTGCGACCCCGTTGTTAACAATGCTTCTAGCAGGTTGCAAATTGAATTGACAAATTTACAGTGCGACGATTTGCTGAAGGACAAATATAAACACAAGGAAGACTTGGCTAATTGTTATAAGAATGTTCCTCAAACCAGATTTCTGAGGTTACATGCACGGGTATTATGTATGCTTGGTTCTACGTATCTATACGAACAATTCTTTTCTGTTATGAATCTTTCTAAGTCAAAATTTCGAAGCATATTGTCAGGTCACAATCTAACGTGCAGTCTTCGGTTACAAATGTGCCGTACATTACGCCCTAACATTGACAAACTAGTTAAAGAAAAGCGAAACGACAAATGTCGGAAAATGTCCACCTAATTGTTCTGTATAGCTCTCCTCTAGCTCAGGCAAAATAGTTATAATTTCTGTTCTATTTGCGTTATAACATGACTGTTCACATAAACTAGAATTATACATATGGCATAAAGCCGAAATGTGATTATAATCTGTGACTATTCCGTAATTGAAACAGTCAGCATTAAGATTACGATGTACCGTATGCCATTTCCCCTTGCCCGCTGTGACGTCACACGTTCAACTGGCTTGCTCTGGGAGCAAGTGTGCTCAGTGGGATGACGTCACAGCAGCGTTACCTGTCTTCCCCTGCTAAACTGTATATTTCCATTGACATGTGCAATGTTCACTAGCCTCCATGGCTACTTGTGAATTCGCTGAACGCAATCCAATCTATTCTAATCTTAAAAGGAAATGTAGCAGGCATACATACATAACGTCCCTTGGCTCGGTCTACACGATTATCACATTGATGCTCCAATCTCTTAAAACGTTGGCAATGTCAGGAGGTGGCTCACCCCCCTCATGCTTCGCCACCTTCCCTTCAACGCCGTGCTCTTTCTGACTTGGATGTTCAACATGAGCCTCACCCTGGATCACTTTCCACGAGAGTGGAGAGAAGCTCGGGTGATCTGCATCTTGAAACCAGGGAAAGATCCTGTACATCCTGCAAACTACCGCTCCATAAGTCTCCTCTCTGTCCTCCGAAAGTACTCGAGAGACTTATACTTGCCCGCTTGTCCCCCATACTTGAGGACATTCAAGCCATCCCTCCCCACCAGTTTGGGTTCCGGCCTGGCCACTCAACGCCTCAGCAGCTGCTGCGTGTAGTGGAGGGTGACGTCCTGGGATACCTGGGCAAGGCTTCCACTGCAGCAGTTTCTCTAGACGTGTAGAAGGCATCCTCCACGACCTGGCATGCGGGTCTCCTGCATAAACTCATCCAACTGGAGATACCCACACGCATCATACACTTACTACACTCACAGCTCAAATACAGATCCTTTGTGGTCGCAGTTGCGGGAAACCAATCTACACGAAGGCCAGTTCGAGATGGAGTCCCCGTAGTTTCTGTTCTGTCCCCCACGCTATTTAGCGTCTACGTGGCCGACATCCCAACAGAGCAGCACGTCAACGTAGCCCAGTATACTGACGACGTGCTGCTGTATTCTACAAATAGACACCCTCGCAGAACCTTGCCCCCCAATTCAGAGACTCCTCCGCCTCATCCAAGAACGGTGCAGGCATTGGCGATTGTCCATTAACTCGGAGAAAAGCCACGCCATTCTCTTCACCAAACGCCGTTTTCCAGCCAACTTCCCCACATTCACATACCTTGGAAGAAGGATAGACTGGACGTATACCATCCCGTGCCTGGGAATAAAGCTTGATAAGGGCCTTACTTTTCGGGAACACTTCCAGACCTGTCGCATCGGGCCAGCGGGGCAACTGCCTCGTTGTATCCCATGTTGCGTTCTGGAATAAACATTCTCTTCAAGCTACACCTATCTCGGGCTCTCATAATCCCAGTCCTAATGTACTCCTGCGAAATCTGGAGCATGGCCGCAGATTCCCATCTCCTGCATCTGCAGCATGTACAAAATAGTGGACCGAATAATCTATTCTGTGTACCCCTGATTCCCCTCTAGACTACTGCACGAGACCTCGTCTCTTCCGTATGTGGAGGATGAAATTAGGCGCCGGGCTACAACATTTTACGATCTTTTACCACAACATCGGAGCGCCCTGGTTAGGTCCCTTGGACACTATAATCCCAGAGAACTCACGTTTGTGCAACACCGGGTTCCCCGCATGGCTTGCGGGCATCCCCGGTAACAGAGGAGCTAATTCAATAACAGTGCAAGCTGAGCTCCCATACAGTACTTCCAAGAGATGCTTAGATTCAAAATTCAAAATTTAAACCTCCATATTTGGATACACACACCAGCAGTGCCCAACGAAAGTTGCACACTGATTAGCAGCCGTTGAGGAACATAAACCTGCTACCTCCCTTCTACCCACAACCCTATCCTCACCCGTCACCCTGCAAAACCCCACATCCTGTCATAAAGTGGTTAAGCCCTAAAAAGGGCAGGTACAATAATGACACACCTCGGGCTGTTCTCAGCCTGCCAACAGAAGGTCGGTCGTATGTGGAGTATCTGCTGTTAATTTATAATTTCGTTCAATACAAAATTTGTGAAACTGATTCCAAACATATTTCCTGTTGTATTGTGTGTTCTGGGGTTCTCTGTTCTCTTTGAATGATTACATCTATTTCAGCGTTAGATGCTTCACCGAAGTGAGAGTCAGCCATTTTTGTCATTTGAATAGCGGCTCTGTTGCGTCAAATTACGTAAGCTGTTGCGCATCTGTAGCACAGTGCAACTAGATTATCTAACCTGATCATAACACAAAAAGCAGAGGAGGTGATAATGAAATCTAATAATTTTTTCGCGAATGAAGTCTGGCATTGGTTGAAATTTGAAATTGCTATGCAAATAATTGGTTGATTTCAACCAAGTCGCGTATGAGTGGAATAGTCATATTAAATACTAGCATTATAAATAATTAGTGAATCGCCAGACTTGTATGTGCCATTCTGTAACATTGACTTCAGCACACAAATACATAAAGGTTTCCTTTTTCTCCATCGCAAACCTGTGTTCTTGTTCGAAAATGTTTACCTCTCTCATAAAATTTGTATTTTCAATTTGAAAGGGTTCCATGAATAAACGTTTGAAAAACAACTTCTTTGTCGTTACTTTCCGTTGTAAATTCAATTGTTTGTATAAAGGGGCTAATGGTTCCTTACTGCCCCTGATACTTAAACGCATTATTGTACGTTCTTAAGTAATACTAGAAATGGTGGGGGGGGGGGGGGGGGGGACAGTTCACCGCATATTTACCAACCTGAAATTATAAACACTGAATTTCGGAGTCCAAATCCACGTTTCGTGTTAAAGCATTCAAAAGCAAACAAAAGTCCCTGATTCTAAATATTGATCCTTCTGTAGCAATTAAAGTTTGGCAGTTGGGGGCTTGCCAAAGGAAATTCTATATCTGATAATGTAATTAAGATGTGCCAGAATTAGCCAATGACGTAAGAATGATAAATGGATTGGACTGGTATGTAAATAAAGTACGTGCATCTGTATGACAACGCTTCCTTCTTCCCACACACACACGTTTTTGTTCTCACTTTGTTCCAGATGCTGTATTTAATATTTTAAATAGCACTGGCCTTGTAGGGGAATGGCGTTGCAGTGCGCTGTTATTTTTACATTACTTCCGGCTCTTGCATTTCATTCAGAAATGACCCCTTGTTGACTAGGACATAAAAGTTTATTCTTTTAATTTCTATGGCTTTTAATTATTATAAATGACTTGGGAATTTGATTATTTTATCCCCTCTTGCGTTCAGAAACGTCATTTGTCTCGTTAGTGATGTAGATCCCAGAACAGAAAACCTGAAGGGGAAATGGACGAGAAAGAAATGTGTATCTTTCTTTGCCTTTCTGTTGTACTCGTATCTGACCTTTCGGAACTAATGAACAAGACTATAGTTTCCTTATAAGAGATGATTTGGAATTACTGTTACACACTTCTAGGGATGCAGAGGGAACATTGTAGTGCCAAGTTTGATAAAGAGCCCATTTCCGATGTATAGCGTCGGTATTATACAGTTTACGATATCACGCAATTTTAAATCTCCCGTTTCATCATAGGCAACCCACATTTACAGAAGGCGATGTGTTTCAGCCATCTGATACCGCGTATGCTGCCGGCAATGACCTCCGTTTACAATCTGATGTACCCAGCGAGATGGCGCCACAGCAATGTGTACAACCCACCTTCAGGAGGTCCCGGGTTCAATCCCCGGCGACCGCGGACTCTGACATGGTTTTTCCATAGTTTACCTTTGTCACTTAAGCGAATGCTTACTTTCAATCTACGTTTTCCTTTGCTTCCCTTCCTCACTTCATTTCCCCTGCCATCTTTCAGGTCTGGTTTCCACACGGTGGTTCGGGCAGATGAGGTCAGATGAAGCGGTTGCTTGCGTTTTGTAAACCTCCTCCCTTATCCCCACTTGAAGCAGCTGCGTGTCGTTGCGCAGGTCGCTAGGGTCCCTGCAACACCCTTTCTGTATGGTGATGAGGAGCTTTGATGGTGCGCCAGGTGGCTATCCGTCCAACTGTTAGGGACTTCCGCACGTCTCTGTAGCTCTGCTCCGTCCCGGCATTTTCCGGGCTTGTAGTCTCCCTTCACCTTGTCTGTTCCTCCGATGTTGAAAAGAGTCCTTTGCTTACAATCTGGCGTGCTTCAAATTTAGGTCACTTACGATTCATTCGACGCTGAAGACAGTTCTCTGTTTACAGTCTGGTTGCATCGACTTCGTCAGTTGCTGTTCAGTCGATGCTGCAGACAGCCCTTGTTTACGGTGGTGTGTGCTTCAGGGTTGCCAACCCGTACGATAATTATGGGAGCATACGATAATTTTAATGTTTGTACTCATGGTAACCAACCCTTACGATAATTCTTACGATAATTATGGGGGTCTACGATAATTTGATTGTTGATAGTTCGATACCGGCGAAATATTTTCACTGGTTTGTCACACCAGCGAAATAAAATTAATTACAAATAGCGACACCACTTTTGCCCTCATGGCCTGTCTCCACCCCTCTAAGACAATGATTCCATAACCTACTAATCCTTCTACCCTTTATCCTCTTATGACCAGTGTGCCCAGTTCTGGTAATCTCAATGAAGAAGGCACTGTTCAGAAAATTGATGATCAATGGAGAGAACTAGGAATTCTATTCCGTGTGAAATAAAGAACATGCCTGAACCTGGCAGTTTCTGGAGTGCTGTTAAACACATGTGTTACCTAGGTGGAAATACTGATTTCAAAGAACTGGTGGAGTTTGCATTGTCAGTAATTTCGTTGCCCCACAGAAACGCTTCTTGTGGAAGACTTTTTTCTAAAATAGGCTTAATAAAAGCCAAAATTAGACACAGATTGGCGCTAGATACGGTAAATAGACTTATTCGGTCGTCTCAGCTTATAAAAGTGGTGGGTCCGAAAATCTGCAAGTTACCGAGAAGAGGTTAAAGTTTATCTCAGTAACAAATTTGTATAATGCTGCAACAGTTGGGAAAGATGATGAACTTTCAGATAAATAGTGTGAGAAATGTAAGTGCTAAAGTTGTAATACTGATTGAGGTCATCAAGCTTGTAAGTGGATATCATAAACTATTACATTTTCACAAGTGTTATGCTGACAGTTTCATTGTTGTAGCATTTGGTTTATGATGTACGATAATTTCGAATCCAAATCTATTATTTTGAGTGGCCGGTACGATAATTTTACTTTTAAAAGTTGGCAGCCCTGGTGTGCTTCGACTTCGTCATTTGCTGTTCAGTCGATGCTGCAGACAACCCTTGTTTACGGGGGTGTGTGCTTCGACTTCGTCATTTGCTGTTCAGTCGATGCTGCAGACAACCCTTGTTTACGGGGGTGTGTGCTTTGACTTCGTCACTTGCTGTTCAGTCATTGCTGCCAACAGTCCTCCGTTTACAGCCTCGTTGCTTCAAGCTTACGTCACTTGCTATTCAGTCATTGCTGCCACAGCCCTCTTTTTAGTCTAGCGTGCTTCTACTTCACGCGACTTGCTCTTCAGTCGATGCGGAAAGCAGTACAGCATATTTGATTACATGTTTGTCGGGAACATCAACACTTAGTTAATTTATGGCCAAGCTGGACGTAATGGGTGGGCAGCGCTACGTCTGTGTGCAGGGGGTTTACGCATCGTGTTACTCCATCATGTGTCATTTTTGTAAGATTAGAGCAAGCACTGAGAGAAACAGGTAACTTTAAGGTTAATAAGGCCTACTGTGAGGCTCTGTTTACATGGTGCATTCTCGACGTTGAAGAGGAGGCCCTGCAGCAACTTGAAGAGAACCCGTCAGCAAGTACACGCATCACTTGCACGTGATATGAAAATATGTCTCAGACAGCGTCTGCTGTGTTCTTTATGACCAGCTACATCACTCGTATCACCTTAGAGGTCACAGGCAATGCGTTCGATAGATTTTGCACCAATTATTAGTTATTGTGCATGATTTCTACACCGTTGTGTCCACGTTAACGAGTTTTCTCGTGTTATTATTTTTATGCTTGAAGGGTATTTCATCAGGGAAGTTGCATATTTAGGATGAAAAAGTTCTATTGCCATACATTCTGATAGATGTCAACAACAGTTTGGTGTCGGTATATGAACTAGTAGCATCGATGGTCTGGACCGTGCGTTCTTCCGGGCCTTCTGAAATGTTTGTACATATTGCAACAAGTATTGGCTCGTGCACATGTACACACAACATACTTTATCCGTGACTTCCGGCGTGTCAAACATTTTTACATAGGTAGTATATAGGAGAATACGTCGCGGTGGACGAACTCCTTGGTCACCACAATCGCCAAAACTAACCCCATGAGGGTTCTTACGGTATTTCTGCAGAGTCGATGGACTTATGAGTTCTGGCTGCAGGAGAAACGACTCAGCACACACCAGCTACCTTTGAGTGCATGTATAAGAACAGCCTTTGGAGGTACAGTGTTTGCAACGAACTTGAAGGTCACCATCGAGTATCTCTTGTATAAACAGCACGAAAAGAAATCAGCACTGCTTTCTTGCGGACACCTCATTCCTTACATTTTGTAGGGTACCTTATTACGTCATGCTTTTATTTTCTTGGTTGATACTGTTACCTTGCAGGAGCGTATCATGCATTGTGTTCTGTATCGAACCTATAGAGCATACTTATGTTGGTGTTGTCAACGCATTGGCTAGTGACGAATAGATATAGCAACCTCTCTCAACTGGAAGGGAGGGGAGGTAACGCGTCCTTTTTCAAAGGATGGTGGAGATCCATATCAGAAGACGTGCCCTATAAATGCCCTTATACACCATCAGAAGTTCGATGTCTATTACTGTTTGTGCTTTGTGTACTGAGGCAGGTAAAGCGAGCGATATGAATCTTAATATTTTATGTTGTCATCTATGTGGCACCGAAGTGGTAGGTTTCTTATCAAAATCTGATCTACTACGTATATCTTCTACAACTAAGTAATGTGTAATACTAATTCTAAATCCTGTATATTGATTGGTGTTCCGCTTGAAGGCGTGTCATGCTCTCTAGGTTATGGCAACCGCGGTTCCACCAAGGACTGTTGTGAAGATTTAAAATATTTCATCATTCAGCGGAGAAAACGCATTAATGTGTACAAAAATGCGTAAAACGTCATGAGTGAGTGCAACACATCAAATATTTTTTAAGTTAAACTGCACCGAAAAGCAATCGGACAATTTCTGGAGGGCTTTCTATTCCATAAGTTTTGACTCGCTATGAGGCACGTGATTGAAGCTTTATCAAATACAAAATAATCATCATACAGCAAATAAAGAGTATAATTTTATCGTGTCTTTGGCATATAGGACAGCGCTTGGCTTGGTATGCAAAAGGACGCGACGGTTTTCTTCTTTTCTTCCTTTTCATTTTGTCGTGTATTCAACACTGGGTTTATGTAATGATTTCAATTCTGTGCTTCGGAAATCAATCATTGCACTGCTTTGCTACGGGTAATGCTACTTTCGAAAATTATGTTTTTCTTAAAAGTGTCTGTAAATATTTCGATTAAATTATAATGTGTTTAAAAATGTTCATGAAAAATGCAATGTAGGCCTTGAAATGAAACGTATGCCTCTGAAGTCCTCCTTATTCTGAATGATGTTTGCGTAACTAGTAAACCGTAAGAGATACACAGTATCTTACTACACAAGAAATGTAAATCCCGTTAAAGCACACAATTTATGTCAAATATTTTTATGGAGATAACCGTTTTAGAGATATTGCTTGTTGGTTTGCATTTTCCAATATCTATACTTTTCTCACATGGAAAGTCGGCATTGTTTTTTTTTTTTCCCTCCCCTCCTGTTCACGCGAAAATAATGGCATTTCGAAGCCATCACATAGTGTCCAGCTCTTATCAGATTTTGATTATTGCTTAAGCCTATTGATTCTCCCATTTCTATTATACCCACACGTAAATATGTACACTTATTTCTACTTAGCTCGATTAACTTGAAGTAGATAGAGGGATAACCGCTTGTAAGAATAGTTTATGGGTACAGTGAGTAGCGAAAGTCCTATGAATGCAACACATGAGATTTTTTTATTTACCGTCATTTAGTGTGTGCTTTTAACACTTTCAGTAACTTTTCTGCCTCATGTACCTATCGAGCAGGATATCGCAGGCAGTAGCGAGTGCGAATCGCATTCGGGAGGTCATGGGTTCGATCCCAGCCGACCGCTCACTCTGACTCAGCGTTTTCTGTGACTTCCCCATTGTCTCTTAGACCGGGAGTCAGCAAAGTGGTCATCGCGATTGCACGAATTGTGACGTCAGAGAATGCAACCAGGCATACACATGATGCACGGTTTGAAGGAGGGGGTTTTAAAGGTGCAGTGGCAGTGTAAAGGAACTTCTCTAACACACGCTTGATTTTACACACGCTTAATACATATACACAGTCTGAGAGGACTTTAACATGTATTTCTCATTCATGTATTCTTTACTTAATCGGGCGTGTTACGATTTCGCATACATCTAACGTTAATTCATAAGTACTGACATACAACAGAGCTCGTAGGTTTCCATCTGTCAATCGCGATTGCTTTTAGATTTTACAATCTTCAGTTTAGAACAAACAAAATTGCTCACACGCATAATTATGTAGGTATATGCTGACACATAGCACTAATATCGCAGCAAATGAACAGAGAGACGGAAATGTCGCATCAACTTCTCTACATAAAAGTAAACCAGCATTGTTTTGTAATTGTGATTTCAATATTGTGTTTGTTTTTAAATTCGCAAATTCAATTTGCAACTGTGGTTTTATACAACGACCTTTACAGTTTTATAAACTTAGTGTATGTAAGTTGTAATCCACTTCTTCGCAGACTACGAAGCTTCATTGAATATTTGTACTTTATTTTCACAGTGCAGACAAAGATTTGTTTTACATTATTATTTTAAAATACCTTAAGATTTCGTACTTATGAGTTGGTTGTAGCCTTTATGACAACGTTCGTAATGTCGTTTAATGTTTGCTTTGTAAACACCAATCAAAACTTTCAAACAGCAAACATCTCACATTTTCACCCAGAGCGCAGCAAAATTATTGTCTTCCCACTCCTCTTGGAATAGGAAGGTTCCTTTGCATTTTCGTGGTTTTGAAAGAGCCATGTCGTAACGATGAAATGTACACCACTGCTTGCTTACGCTTGAACCGTGTTGATTGAAGGCGGGAGGGTTACGTATTGCATTGCCCCTGATGGTGGTATTACGTCATATCCTGGCACAACTTTGCCGACCCCTGTCTTAGACGAATGCTGGGGTGCTCATCCTCATACCATGGCTTTCCCGTTCATAATTACCCCTTCATTACCTTATCCATTTCAGAGTTGTAGGACCAGGCGACGATGTGCTACAGGTTGCGGCTGGACGGTGACTATGCGCTCTGTAAAGGTCGTGGCGTTATCCGGGCCTGCCCCCGCAGTGGGCCCTTGATGGGGTCCGCCAGGGGTGTGGGACTAGTGGTGTTCGAGCAGGATGACGTCGGATGCGTTCGTACCGTGACCATTAGGGTTCTCATCCATGCTTGCGCCCTTTGTCATTCGGATTTGGGTGGTGGCAGTGGCACAAACGGCCTATTGTTCTACGCACACAACTATGCCTGGGTAATGCGGGGACTTCTCCATTGTCTATCTACCTTTGCTTTTACCTCTTGTGTGTACATTCTATATGTTGACCTTCCTGTCTATGCTTCGCAACGATAAAATAAAAGAGCAACACCTTTTTGTTGTGAAGAATTGTTTTTTTTTTCTTGTTTTTTTTTCTTTTTTTTTTCCCCCCCCCCCCCTTTTTGTTCTACTTTTTCTTTAGTGTGGTTGTAGGTTACGTTATAATTAACGTACTTAAGAACGACAGCTTTTTCTAACAGTCTGTCGTTTAATGTAAACTGTAATCTTAATGTATGTTTTCTCCTATTCTTGGAATAGCTTTTAGCCAAAGAAATAACGCTCAAATGAGCCAGGGAGTCCATGGACCTTACAACTATCCAGCGTTTGTTTTCTGGGGATAAGGGAAACACCCGGAAAAATGTGTTCTAGATAACTTACTTGAATGGAGATTCGAACTTGGGCCCTGCTGGTTATGAAGCAGATACACTAATTCCATGCAGGGGAAATGGACTGTTTGTAGTTTGTTTCCACTTTCTTATATAAAAATCCTGCAATCTGAAAGGAGTGTGTACTTTAGCTCTTACTTCATTACTACTTTTAACCCTCAAAGATTGAGTTGTCGCCTCCTTTGAAATTAAAATAACAGTGGAAACCAAGTGTATTAATTGAGTTTCTGTTTATTTCTATTCAAATATTTTTCATTACTTAAATTTAAAATTTAGGATATACTTTCCTATCCGTTGATATCCAATTCTGCCTTCTGCTTATTTCACCTAATACTTTCACCAAATCATTGTTTCGATAGCACCTTCGCGCCCCCCCCCCCTAATTTGGTTAACAGAAATGTTGTTTTCGGTACAGAATATTAGGCTTATATAATTTCACTGGGTAAATTCTGATTAGGTAACGAAGCTTTAAAGTACCTAATTCAAACGGTAATGAATAGAGCCCGGATTTTTATGTAATTACAAATTTTAAATCTTACATAATATTTCAATGAGAAGTAAAAATGTTGGCAAATTACGTCATTTGGGACTCTCTTACAAATTTTCTACATATTTTCTACATATTTTAACGATGTTACATAAAACGTACATATTTTCTGGCTTTCGCTACAATTGTATTATTTTTTAAAAAATACTGTAGTCACATTATAAACTACTGTTTTCATAAGTTTTGCTGAAAGCAACAAAAATCAATTTGCGAAATAGGATGCAAGTTAAATTAACAATGCGATTTTTTTTTTAATTAACGTCCTCCAACATTGTGTCATATCGGACGAATGAATGAAATGAAAGGGTGAAATGATGCTCAAATGAGCCCGAGATCCATGGAGCTTTAAGTTACCCGACATTCGTCTTCTCAGGGTAGGGAAAACTTCGGAAAAAACCTTACCCGGATAACTTTCCCTAAGCGAGATTCGAACTCGCGACCTCTTGAACATGAGGCAGACACGCTAACCATCACGTTACTGAGGCGGGAAAATAATGCGATAATTGTCTCGCCTCGTTCTGATTGTTGTCAGTTTATATCAAAGCAGGTGCCGCTCGGCAAAGTTGACCTCCAATGTCACGTTTCTCGTAGCGCTTTGGGCACTTACAAGAACTGGAGAAAATTGATTGTTACCATTGTCGCGGTAGTCGGCATCTTGTAATATTATAATAGCTGCGAGGAAACATAGTGAGCCAGTGAGCCGCTGGACAACCATGAATATAGCGAGGCTATAACACTGCAGTTAGTTTCTTGCAAGTCTTAGTAAAATGGCACCAGTTGCGTCCTCGCTATCCTGCAAATTGAACTGAACTGAATTGAATTAGATAGCGCCTTTACAACCAACGGAAAAGTAATAGTCTGTCAAGCATGCGGTAAAATAATTGGCTGTTCCATGAAACCTCCATTGGAACAACACATCAAAAGTGCTCTTCACATACGCAACAAACACCTGCAGTCTTCTGGAAAGCAAGTTCTGTTGACACAAATGCAACAGGAACCATCTGGAAATGATTTTTTAAAGACTTGTGTAGTGCAATGGTTGCAGCTAATATTCCGTGGCATAAATTTCAATTTCCTCAATTTCGTTCCTTTCTAGAAAAATATTGCAAGAAAATTATTCCTGACGAATCTACTCTGAGGAAAAAGTACCTTTCTTCATGTGTGTTATAGAGAAGCAGTTGCTTATATACGGGATGAAATTGAAGACTCCTGTATTTGGTTTGCCGTCGATGACACTACAGATGACATGGGTCGGTCGGTACATAGCCAATTTAGTAGTAGGAAAAGTAGATTCCAAAGTCCATCAAAACCATTTCTAATCTGTTGCAAGGTGTTAGAACAAACAAATCATTTTACAATTGCATGATTCGTAAATGATGGGATGAAGATTCTGTGGCCAGAGGGTGAGTGTGATGGAGAAGGTTTTAACTATGTATTCAGATGACGCAGCGTATTACATGATTAAAGCTGCTACTGCCCTTAATGTTTTCTATCCGAATGTACCTGCTTGGCCCATGCATTGCAACATATTGCTGAAGTAGTAAGAAGTAATTTTCCCTGTGTGAATAAGTTGATATCAGCAACAAAAAAAGGTCTTCGTGAAAGCAGCGCACAGAATACAGTGCTATAAAGATGATCTCCAACATGTCCATTTGCCTCCTGAACCAGTACTTACAAGATGGGGTACGTGGTTAGAAGCTGTGAACTTCTATTGTGAACATTTTGAAGGAGTTCAGTCAGTGGTGAACATGTTCTCTTCAGAGGTAGCTGTTTCCATACGTGAATCTCAGGACATCTTTAAAGATCCGAAAGTGGCAAGCTCCTGTGCTTACATCAAAAGTAACTTCGGCTGGTTGCCTAGCACCATCAAGACATAAGGTTCCCTTCTTCACGAATATATGGATTTAATGGAACGTGTATCACAGAAGCTTAGTGTACTTGCAGAAAGGAAGGTGGGTGAAAAATTGAAAGCTGTGCTAAACAGGAATCCAGTGTACTCTACGCTTCTGTCCGTGTCTAAACTGCTAAATGGCGACAATGTCGATTTACCAAATCATTTCTCTGCAAATCAGATTCGTATGCTAAAATATGCTCCTGTTACTTCGTATGACGTGGAGAGAAGCTTCTCTGTTTATAAGAACATTTTATCCGATAGGAAACAAACAATGACCCCTGAAAATATGGAAAAGTATATGGTTATTCACTGTACGTTGAAAGAAGCAAATGACTCAAAATTAAAATGCCTGGTCGTTCATTGTATGTCAAGAGATAGAAAACTGAAAATGCATCCACGTTATAAAAATTAATTATTTTGAATTTATGGTTTCACTCATTGATAAATTGGCTCAGTATTTCAACATTGCTTTACCGTCTAGAATTTAAGTAAAATAATTATGTGAAATGAATAAGTTTAATAAACATAATCCAAAACATTTTTTATTTCGTGGTTACCTACTTGAAAATAAATTTTAGGTAAATTCTGCATAAAACAAAACGTTTTCCCTATAATTAATTCTATATTTAGTAAATTTTAACTCATTGTAATTAATTTATGTACTTACAGACCCATCAAATCACAAAATTCTAGGTAATTTGCAGTCTGCATTTAGATTTGAGGTGGTAATCTTAGCATTTAGATTATTACATAATTTTACATATTTTGTTGATATTACATATTTCATTACATATTTTGATATTTTTTGTTACATAAATATGTACATATTTCGCACCTTGATATTACATAAAAATCCGGGCTCTAGTAATGAATGTGGAGTAAAATGGCCAGTTTCAATTGAAGACTCGCGAGCAATCTTCTCCCAAGTGTTCATGGCACTGGGAGGTAAGGCCAGAGCTATTTAGCGGACTTCTCCGTGAAATTGCAGGGAATATGGGTCATTAACTGCGGGGCTACAGAGTGGGAGGGCAATCTTTATTTATGGTTGGCGCCTTAATGTGCCATGTTCCGGTAGTGAACATTATTGACAGGGATTTTCTCCGCTAAATGTAATTCAGCATAGCTCCGCGGTGCAACCAAAGGCTCTTGCATTTAACTTTTGATTTTTAGAAGGTTTACAAAAACATTATTCTTAAGCGAAAACACATGGTTGGTTACGGAATAAATGGAAAGTCTGCTTTACAAATGAAGGCGTGCAGAAACTCCGCGATGTTTCCTAGCCAATCAACGATAATTTGCTTCAGAGTGAAGTTCTGTCAACTTGCTTGTTGTTTAGTTTAACAATGAAATATGATCATTTGGAGTTACAAGCTCGACCCCATATTTCCGAATTCCGACTGTGAAGGAGAATCCAGCAAATAAGTGTATTAGAACGTGAAATTTTAGACGCTAATGATGTAACATGGTCTTTATTTTCCCTGTGGCAATTGATTAGCTTCTGAATATTGCACTTGGCGACAGCGGAAGACCCTTGCATTTTAGAACGAACGTTCGTAAGGAAACTTATATGTATTAGCCTTAAAACGTACCTATCGGACTTCATTTAGCATCAATCAATGCGTCACATCAAAGGCCTCCATAAAGCCCCGGAACATTTGCTCATTTAAAGTGTCATCAAGGCAATATGATTTTTCATTCCCTTGAAATAAACGCTTTGAAGTACATGTAAGTCAATGACAGCTATCTTCTAATTTCAGTGCCGAAGAAAATTCATTTTATTCCAGTAATGCGCAGGAAATGAAAGAGGGAGAAAGAGGAAAAAGGAGAGAGCAGGACAGGGGCGGAATTGTGTGTTTAACGAAGTAATTGGCATCAACAAAATGAAATAAAAAGTACTTAACCTGTTTCAAGTAGCCTACTTCAAAATATGAGACAATGCGTATACTTTTGTGTTTGATAGTTTCGCGAGTCCAAAGATAATACAATCATTTTTATTATTGTTTCGTCTTTAAATACCTCGTTCCTTTTTAGCTATCTTAAGTTAAAAGGTAATATTGAGGCCTCTTTTAAAATTACGTGCCTATTGGCGGTTTAGGCGGATCGGCATATTTCTTATCACTCTCCAATTTGGTTCTTATTTCGTTGCATATTGGTTTTGAGAATGCTTTAGATTTTCCTATCTTCAATATATTGCATATTCAGTCCTAAAGAAATAGAATAAGGCTAACTCAGATATTGTTAAAGCTATTAACACTTTCACCAATAAAAATCGAACCTTCTAAGTGATTACATTTTAAGCGGCATTTCCACTAAGCTTGAAAGCGTGTGGCTAACACTTTTTCTCATATTCTTGGATATTCCTCAGGTTTAGTTAGTATTTATACACGGAGAAGACCTGTTTTATGATAACCCAGCGGTTTAACAATACACCTCGGCTAAGGGTTAAACACCGGAGAGAGAGAGAGAGTGAGAGAGAGAGAGACAGAGAAAGAGGGAGAGAGTGAGGTCAACCTTATAAAAATTCCCAACAAGAGAGACCACCTGCACATCTATAGCCTGTTCCGGAGTGATGGAAGTAGTTGAAAACTTCTGCACCTGACCAATGGACGTAAGCGGGTGGTTAAGGGGTTGAAGGGCAAACAACAGTTGCTGTTACTACCTACTTGTTGGTGCTGGAATGAAAGGGACACAAAAGAAGCAGTATGGTTAGAACCCACTCATACCTTATTCATTCGGTTGCCTCAATTTGCTCTCCATGGGTCATGTCTCGGCTTTGTTATAGCCAAAGGTGAATGGGGAGTAGAAATGTGAGGGTGATCCTTAAAATATGTCGGGTATGCGCTCCCTTTTGTATGAAAATCACTGGTATGTAGGCATATTGTGGTTTGGGGGTCTTGATAGTTGAAATAGCCAGAAATAGATTGGGGGGGGGGGGGTAAGTTGTAGAAGGAACATAATAAACCTGCTATTATTTCAGGCGCCTTTCATTTACCTCTACGGTAATTCCTATGAACTACCATCAAACCAACCTTCATGTTTCTCACCTCCACCGGAAAGAGAATGAGAATGAAGCAGAACTTCCTTACTGCTGGCTCACTCTATCATGTATTCAAAACGGCTACATAAAGAAAAACACTAACTACGAAATTAAAAAAGGCGTCCATGTAATATATCCTATCCTTAACAAAATACGGGGATTTAGAAAGTATCACATTGTCCATCCTTCTAACACTGCCTGAGTAGGCACAGGTGTGACAATCAAATAGTCACTCAAACACACCGAAGACACATACATACCACTTGAATCCATGCAAGCGACTATTGTTACTAAGCAAACAAAATATTCAAAACTTAACATCTGTCTGAAAGTATACAGAGGGGAGTGAATGAAAGTGTGTTTGATGTTAAAAATTATTAGAAACTAATATAAAGACCTACAGTCGAGTTACTTCATAAGTCAAAGTCTCCGAAATGTTCATTGGAGTTAAAGGGGACTATATAAACTATACAACGAAATAACAAACTTCTTTTTCCTATATATTGGCACTAAAGTCAGCTAACCCCTGGTTTCACTAAACAACTGCAAAGTTTCACAGGAGTTTCACAATTAATTCTCAAACTGTTGCCCTATAATGCCAGCAGGTCATGTAACGACGGACAACAGGGTAGTTAATGCAATACACTAGAGATTTATCAACACCGAGGACGTGAAGCGCATGGGCAGTATTGTGACGTCGGGCTCGGCACACAGCCATAGACGGACCGGGCCAAGCTGCTTCACACATGTTATCGGTTGTGTGTAGATGACTGTTAACAATCAAAGCGGAGAAGCAAAAGAGATCGAGAGCGTTCGAGAGACTTCTAACTTCGTCATTTCCGGTGCGTGTGTATGTGTGTAGAAATCGAGAAAGGTCCGTGTGATGTCGTCTGCAATATAGGTATAAGGAGACCAGAGCAGAGCAGCCAGTTTTAGAACTGAGTTACGGAGATGAGTCAGTCACTGAGTGTCGTCGTGTCAAGATTCACGTAGAATAGCGTATGTACATATATAGTAAAATAGTTCATGCAATCGTGTTACATTCGTATGACTTTCTCTACCCATTATTCTTAAAAAATCTTAAATTTCTGTCTACCTCTTGTTAATCGAAATAAATGCTTGCACAAAGCAGTTTATTGATACATATGTTGTAGGTACTTACAAGTTGGATGCAGGAAACCCAAGCAATAGGCAAATGTTTAAAAGCAGGTCGTTGGCCTTGAAATTCCATTCGCCGACACTTCCAACCCTGAAAGAAACCTAACAGGATCAAGGGTGAAATGAAATTATTAATGTAACGAAATGGACTGAGAGGAAATTCGAAGAAGATGGAAATTCCTCCCAGCATTCGCCTGGCGACCAGGGAAAACCTCCAATAAAAACCCTTGGGCCAGGAAGGCCGGCCACGGGGATCGAACCCACAGCCTATCGAATGCGACCACAGATGTTATCACCTGAGCCAGCCCACTCGGTATTGTGCAGTGTTAATGGTCATAATACTAAACCACCAATATGTAAACATTCAACAAAGTAATTTCCTGTCTGAATTTAAACTAATCATAAATTTTCCTCTGTACCAACTCGATTCTGCCCTCTCCCTGGATACGATTTTTTTGAATGGTCATATATTACTTTAGTAAGAGGACAGTCGACTTTGTGCTTTGGCCAGAATAAAATTAGTTCTGGCTTAAATTCGTTTTTCTTTTCCCTGATACCATAAGGCAGATACTTCCTTATGGGCAGGATCGATTTTCATGTGTACTGAAGTCACCGTTCATCCTTAACTTTCTGGCAACTACTATGCTTATAATAACACAGTCTGCTTTGCTGGCTTCCAAATACTATTTCTAAGCACGGCATAGACAACAGACTTATGTAGAAATTAAAACCAAGAGAGTCATGCAAGGATACTTTTATCAATAAAAAATATTCACCAGTTTTTCTCCGTATGTTTACAGGACTATACTGTATGTAACAGATAAGCAGAAATAATCAAATACATGATCATAACACAAGAAACAACTCTGATTTCCACAGACAAAATGTTAATGAGGGTATCACAGAGAAAGACGTTATAAGCATAAAAGGAATAAAGATGTTCAAAAACACAAACACACAACAAACACAAATACACTGACACACACATAACCTAACACAAAAAATATACAACACAGTCAAAAACTACCCATTTGAGCTGTTGCAGCAACACACATACATAACTCCACAATAAATCAAAATCACCATCTTCTCCGAGGGCAGAAGCCACCACCACACACCTAGGGATGAACACAACCACACCACAAACACACAAGATCACAATATATACGCACACACGTTAGATCTCTCCGCCACGTAACAAGATAAAAATCATAAAAACGCGGCTGAAGAGGGACTGTCCCTATAACAGCCAGGGCATGTTGAAAAACATGCCCAAATAGCTCTTTTTCATTTCATTTAACAAGTTACCAACACAATTAAAAAGTGTTGTCAGGTCAAAAAAATGTTTAAATAAAAGTTAAAAGAATACTTAATAAACAAAGCTTTGTATAACCTAAATGAACTGTAAACGTAGTATTTGTATGAATTTGTAAATTTGTATACAACTGTACAAGTAGTCCAAAATCAATGTAAAATTGATCAACTGGAGCAATAAAATTACTACTATTACTAAATTACCATGTGAAAGTACTTCCCGGCAGTTGCACATTCTGCAGACGTGTACTCGAGTCCTCCGAAATTAACCGGAAATAAAATCTCACATCACGGTCCAAACGTTGGTATGGCACCGACAAAGCGTAGGCTAGCCTTCACAGCAGGAAACTTGGCGTTACTCCTCCTACAGAATGTAGCATGAAGTACGCTTGAGCTTACGGCTCGTGACGTGTGTAGCCTTCCTGTTCACACATCAAGGGAAACAAGCAGGCAGGCAGCGCAATGCTATGACTCTACAGGAAAGAGACCTGCTTTACGTTGCATAGTGTTTGTTGCCTTGAGTAAACAAAGATTTAGTCATAGTGTTTCAATATTTTAATACGTTTTTTGCTATCTTCATATTACACTAGCAATATGTGTGGCTTTTATATATCAAACTTATTAATCTATTTCAATACGGTTGTATTGTCTTTTGAATAAAAAGCAAAATTAATGCAAATGTAAGCCCGTCATCGTTCACACATGCTATTTCACCAATTATTTTATGTGGGCCCTCCTCTTCCTTTATCTTAGTGCAGTCAAATGCAACCCCGTCATCATCTACACGTGTCATCATACCGATTATTTTATGTGGACTCTCCCCTTCCTTTTACATTTTACTACAGTCACTGCGATTCATACTCAGAACGCTTGACTTTAAATGAATGCCTGTGCATTTCGGCTAACCTTAACAATCACGCTATTTGAATCAGTGCAATCAAAAAGTCTCTGTGTTCCGGATGTAAAACAATGTCAGAATCAGTAGAATAGCGTATGTACATATATAGTAAAATAGTTCATGCAATCGTGTTACATTCGTATGACTTTCTCTACCCATTATTCTTAAAAAATCTTAAATTTCTGTCTACCTCTTGTTAATCGAAATAAATGCTTGCACAAAGCAGTTTACTGATACATATGTTGTAGGTACCTACAGGTTGGATGCAGGAAACCCAAGCAATAGGCAAATGTTTAAAAGCAGGTCGTTGGCCTTGAAATTCCATACTCCGTCCATGACATTGAAGGGGACTATTCAATGTAACAGAACTTAAACAATTACAAACAGTTTTGAAAATTGTCATGCAACTATCTTAAACATATGACATTTTAATCAAAATTGTTACAGCAACTTTTGAGGAAATAAAAGTTTCCATTTAAAAGGTACTTCCGGGTTGGGAAATTCTCTTGAAAATCTTCGTGTTGCAACTTCGGAAGATTCTAGACTTATACCAAGTTGGGTATTTAACTAACACTTCGTTTTTGACTTATGCTGTCCAGAGTGTCCGGGTGTCAAAACATGTATTTCTGGTGAAATCTCGATATCGATTTTTTCAGTAGAATTAAGTACTTGCTCTGGTTAGGAGGTACTTGGTAGGGAAAGTAAATATTAATTAGCTATGAATAAACGCGGATAATAATAGGCTGAGCACTGCAATAATAGCAAGCCACGACGCTGGGAGTGTCTTATTACTGACAGTATTCCACTTTCTGATATGATATGTTCAAACGAGAGGGTTCTTTCTCCCTGTTTCAAACACTTTCGAGTCGTTGCTGAATGAATTTAGTTCTTTTTAGTTTCAACCGTTACAACTTCCTGTAGCATCTCTGCGCAAGGCTACAAGTTGACTCTGGAAAATTAAATCTATTATTCGAAATGTTCGATCTCCCTCGCACAACTGGTTCATTCTTAACACACTTGCAGCAGTAGATGTTAAACGTTAGGTAACAATTGTTTAAAGAAGATGCAGATTAGCTGACTTTAGTGCCACGCTGCATAAATATGCGAAAGTTGCTCAATTGGAATAGCGTTGAGGAACGTGAAGAATAACCGCAGCATCCGTTTCCGCCAGCTGCCACTGACATAAGCTCATCTGCCGCGTGACTTCTTGACCTCAGAATACGATTCACTACTGCTTATTGTTAACTCCAAGACCTTTCGCTTTTAGGCTACTTCCAAGTGGTGTTAGGATATGTATTCACCGGATACATTTTCAAGTTAACGCCAGGGCATAGAAAAACAAAAGAGAGGTGCTAAACTCCTGCATATACCAGCCCCAGGTTCATTAAGCCGTTGCAAGATTTTTACCCCTCCTGGGTGGCGCACTTGCGTTTGACCTTAAGGCAATGCATCTTGAAAATAAAAATATAAAAATCCAGCTTTCTTCTGATTACCGTGAATTTTTTACCGCATACATAGAACAATACATATACTACACACAAACTTGTACTATGTCAATTAGTTAAGATATTAATTTTTTATTCATAAATAATCACATATGGTAATGTTAAATCCTCCTTGGATCCTACAGTTTATTTTATCGCTCTCAAAATTTTAATCAGAGCTTAGTACACAAATACAATAAAACTGTTACCTAACCATATCTTAATTTTAATTAGTTTTAAAAAATGTTTTGTTTACATGTTATTGAAGTCTTTAACATTTTCAATCTGAGTTATGGCAATCTGATTTCAGATTTCAGATGCTTATTTTAACTAGTGCATAAGCATTCTAAACTCCATAATTCCTATAACTCTCCTGAAACGTTCAAGCAAATAGCTTATAAACTGTGATCCAAGGGGCATTTTAATAGTAAAAAATACAGAAAAAAAAGGGAATTGAGAAAAATGAAGTTTAAAGTCCAACGCGTTGGTTTACCTAAATCACACAAGCCAATTAAATGGCCATTTGTGGTATTAATGTTTTTGGCAGTAAAAATTGTTTAGCATAAAAGCACGAATCTTATGTGTAATGAAAATTCAGAAAAACAAAACATGTTCGCGTTTTTTACCAAATTGCACTTTAAGGCTATGGGTTCTGTACCGACACAGGAAGATTTAGGATAGGGCGCCGGCAAGTACTGCATCATCATCATCATCATCATCATCATCATCATCATTATCATCATCATCATGGTTTAGGCTTTTGGTGTTTTCTATCTTCAAGAGAATTGATTTCTCTATCTGGGTAATGGTCTCCCGCTACTTCGCAATGCAGTTACTTCATACGAATATAAGATTGCTCTCTCTCTCTCTCCCTCTCTCTTTCTCTCTCTCTCTCTCTCTCTCTCTCTCTCTCTCTCTCTCTCTCTCTCTCTCTCTCTCTCTCTCTCTACAATGTACTTACAGTAAGTCCAAGTAGTGTATTCACTAAAAAATTCCAAGTCGAGTATTTCCCCAAAAGTAAATGTTCTATGTCCCTCTAAGCCTAATAAAGACATTTAGAAAAATGGCTGTGCGTATGAGTAGGGGTGCGCGTGAGCGCGTGTATGTGGTCTGAAGGAAACAGCATAAATCAGAAACGAAATGCTGGATAAACACTAAACTTAATATTTAAGTTCAGTATCTTTCAAGCATACACGAAGGTTTAAAAAATATCCCCAGCTCAAACTACCCTTTAAGTGGAACATGTTTTCTAAAGTTTAATTTTCTCAAAAATGACTCTAACGATTTTAATTCAAGTTCCATACTTAAGATTTTACATGACACATAAAATGTATATCTTGAAATCTCTGTATGTAGCCTATGAAGTCTTTTTATTTGGAACAAATTTTATATAATTTCGTACAACGCAGCATCCTTAAGATGTAGACAAATACTACAGAAGAATGAATATTTGTCCAAATAGACAAATTATTAAAAAAAAGTCTGTAGCATCAACCATATCCGAGATATCCGTTACTATCGGATCCTCAAAAGTGTCAAGTCGGACAGAGCTCTACATATTGTCTTTCGAACTATGGATCTTCATGTTCAACCTGCTGTGCCGTAAACTAGATCCTTTACATGGAACGTTGCAACAACGTCGGAACCAGAGAAACCAAGATTTGTTATTGTCGGAGCACAGTCTTCAAGACTGAATAATGCAACTAAGGATTGCTCCATGTTTGATCATTGCAACATAACAAATTTGAGACTTTACCTCAACAGTGAATGTTATCCCTACCACGACATGAACTTGGACTTTGGAAACTCAAGATTTGCATCATTATATGAAATGTATTCCAAGTTCCAAAAGTCTTATTAAGCTAAAGACAATTACCTTTTATTGAGGAGAAAAGTTTTCTTAAATATGCACCGATGTTTATCACTGACTGCTCAAATCAGCCTAGGAGATTATAAATGGCGCTACCATTGACTTGAAATTCAAACTAGTGCAAATATTCCTGCACAGACCTCCTTGTACTGTCTGATAATACACGACAAAGTTTTTATATACAAGCCCCTGGCACATGCGATGCAGTCTCTATTTTGAAAATGTTTCAAATGTAATCTAGGGTTTTAATGAGGAATATAAGGAATGCAAGGTGTTTCTTAATGAATAAAAACATGTTATAAACAGATAATAATTTCTTTATTTTCTTTTAATACAATTCCAGCATCTTCCTCTTCTAACTCCTTGTCCCTAACATATCTGGTCATTTGCAATGGACAGGTTCCGCAAATGTCTATCAATATAGGGTTCAAGTCTTTGTACTTCTGATATTTCACTGCAATTTAAAAGTATTTCATCATTATTTAAAATTGTATTGAAAAATCTTATGCTCTCATTTTTCATAAATGGAATGATATTATACGGGGTGGAAGTGAAATAATCCGCCAAACTTTAACAGCGAATTTCTCATGTTGTGAATAACAAGAAAGTCTAATACCAAAATGTTGAAAAGTTTATAGTTTACTAGAACAAAATATCTTATAAAAACAATTATTATCACCTGCTTGAATTATTATTGATTGAAGGTTCTTGATTTATGGGCATATTCATAGAAAATTGAATAAATGACAAGTTTCTCCTGTGCGTATTTCAATAGATTAAACGGTTTTTGTGTAAATTAAATTTAAAAGAACCCACAATGAGTTACCTTTTTGTTGCAATAAATTTTGGGTATTTTAAATTTAATTTACACAAAAGCCGTTGAATCTATTGAAAAACGCCAAAGGAAAAAGTTATCATTTATTCAATTTTCTATGAATATAGCCATAAATAAAGAACCTTCAATCAATAGTAATTCAAGCAGGTGATGATAAATTTTTTTGATACACATATTTTTCTAGAAAACTATAAAGTTTTCAACATTTTGGTATTAGACTTTCTTGTTATTCACAACATGAGAAATTCTCTGCTAAAGTCTGGCGGATCATTTCACTTCCACTCTGTATGAGAATATATTTTCGCTGTAAACACTGCATGGATACTTTTTCGCTTTCAGGAAAGTTTCCAATATTTGGAGATTTTGTTGAATTATCTCGCAGTCTAGTAATGTCATGTACACAAAATCGTTATTGTCTGATTTTTTATGAAGATCACTGGAATGTCATTAAATAATCCGACATTAACACTATGGCTTCTTGAGATGGAGGCGTCTTGAAGCACGAGCGCTGCTGCTGCTTTCATCTTTCTTGGGGTTGTCAAGTCGTGTCATTCAACCTTCCAAGACTCTGAGTCTCCTGTGGAGATCAGTAAAGGTATTGTTCCTCTCCAATGTTTTGCTGGATCTGAAACATTTTCACACTGACTTTGTTAAAAATTTAGGTTTTGGTAATGGGAAAAAGCTGATTTCCTGAAAAGAAATACGTAAGATAGTGTGTTAAAGCAGTTGCATTTTTTTATGCAATTAAGGTTCTTTTATGGATATGTTTGAAAACTTACATCAATGTTTTGCGGAGTTCTGCTTGTTTACTGGGTGAACACTCGGGAGTCATCTGTAACAGACCGTCTATTGGGAGAGTATCGCGATCCCTGTCCTCTTTAGGAATTGGCGATTTCATGCGTTTTCGCGAACAATAATAATAATCCTTTTCGTTATTATATATTATGATCCCGCATTGCTAAGTACAATCAGTTCTCCCCTGTAATACTACTTACTTTAAGTTTCTCTCCCTGATTTGGATACACCACAGTTTTCATTGCACAGAAAGTATGGTGTCATTTTGTCATGCACCTCTGGCTTGTCGCATAGCGTTGCATGCGTGAAGCCGTTACAAAGCTTAGTAATCCGTGTATAGAAAGACAAATTCGAAGTATAAATTAAGCTTTTGTAGCAATTGTCTATAGTAGCCTTATAAAATAAACGATAATGGGTAGGAAATGTAATTCATCCGCCCTAATAATAATAATAATAATAATAATAATAATAATAATAATAATAATAATAGTAATAGTAATAATAATTAATAATAATAATAATAATAATAATAATAATAATAATAATAATAATAATAATAATAATAATAATAATAATAATAATAATAATAATAATAATAATAATAATAATAATAATAATAATAATAATAATAATAATAATATAATAATAACAACAATTTAACGACGCTGTCAATTGCCAGGATCACATCAGCCACACTGGTGTGCCGGAATTTTGTTCCGCAGGAGTTCTTTTACATGCCAGTATATCCACTGACATGGATCTGTCGTTTTTAAGCACACTTAAAAGCACTGGCCTGAGCCGGATTTGAATCTGCAATCTTGGGAACATCAGTAGACTAGTGTCTAACCAACTGAGCCACCCAGACCGACACATCCGTCCTTCTGTAGCTTTTATTAAAGTGCCCTGTAAATCCTCCATATTTGGTCTATTCTTTTATTTAAGCTAAATATTAGCAATTATGTCTTAAACGAATGTAGAATAGCTACTAATTTCAATGTATACCAAATATCTAATCTATCTGTTTCAGAGCGCTCGTAATGGACTCAGCTCAGGGGGATGACGAGGCCCCTAAAGACCCAGGGGCTCAAAAGCAGTATCAGAGCTTCTCCGAAAAAGATTTTGAAGGTAAGTAGCTTGTGCATGGTGCACTTTTCTGTAGTATTTGTAGTGTGATTTTAGGTCGATTAGCTGAATTACCCATTCTCCTTCCACTAACAATATTGTATAATATGGGATAACTAATAGTGTTTTGCTTGTCCATCGAAAAAAAAAAAAAATAAATAAAGAATAGGTGGAAGTAAAATAAGAAATGTCATATTCAATGTGACGCTACTTCACTAAGGTTCTTTTGTGCTATTTTTATTGAAGAATATATTCAACAAAGATCCCCCGGCGAAGCTTGCAGTTTTGGAAATATGCACCATTAAGTTTAAATGAAGCCGGTCAGAAATGTATCATTACATAGATTAGAGCAGAAAATCTTTATCAACTGCAAAGAAGGTGGTGGCAACATAAACAACATATACTGAAACGTTCTATAATAAAACAGCCTAATGTGATATCGTTGATCAGGTTCCGGAAGCCCAGTGTGTGAGATTTCCTCAGAAAGATTTGTTTTTCAGTTTTCTAGTATTCCGGAGGGTCAAACCGATGCAGATCGCAGATGTATCTAAACTGAATACTTTGAGATGGAAAGCCGCTGTTTGGAAATGCCGATCCCCCACGAAACACTGAACGAGTAGGCGTTAGAAATTGATTTTAATCCTTTATTTTTATCTTCTTAAGCCTTATACCTACCTCATGGTAGCTGTTGAAGGTGGCAACCACAAACCTCGATACATACACTGCAACGACGCATGCCATTTCACATTGTTGTATCCCCCTTATCTGCCTTGACACAAGACAACAAATAGAACGCAGGTGTTTCATGCACCAACGATTCGATGTGCTTCCATACAATAAATCCAGCGATGGTGCTGGCCACAAGATGGGACCGTTACTTCCAATCCAACTGTTATGAAAGCTGTTGTCCAAGCAAGTACGAACAGAAACCACGAAGTAAGCAGCCCCTGTACAATGTTGCAGACACTTGTGCGTACAGGGTCGTTGAGTAGCAATGGACTCTGCTGGGGTGGATTACATAATGCCGTAAATTTTCCTGTTCCTCATCGTCTCTCATTTTATGTCCTTATCGTGTTGTTTCAGCGTCGAAGGAGCAGAGGAGTGGACGGTTGGCGTGGGGTATGGCGGTGACTGTTTTGTGAAACTGTCCGCTCTGGCGTCAGAACGTATTATCTGGAACTTTAGGATTCACACTTGTGTCCGAACCTGCCACCCCGGATCTGATTGCCCTCTATTTCCTTCGTTCCATCCCTTCTTCCTGGAGGTTCCCTCCCATAAGTACAATAGGTGACTGCACGCTTAAGTGCCAAATCCTTCTTCCGCTTCCTGATAACCATAACCATCAGTAAACTGACAACACATCTTGAACAAACTGCAGTTATCGTGGTTCATTCGCAATGTTAAAAGCAGATGCTTGTTATAAAAACTCGTGGGCGTTTTTGAAACACTAATCATGATTCAGGTTCTGGTGAGCTTGAATTAGTCATTTCATATCACTGGCATCCTGTCTTATTATATTCAGTTTATCCTCTTCTGTCACCTATATTAATTTTATCCAAGAGGTCGAGAGATTTCGTTTAGGAAATAAAATGAACATTATTTTTTCCCTGGAATAGTAGGCGTCACGTAACCAACTCACAAGCATTTTGTGACCACGTTCCTAGATATTAGTTTAGTACTCAGAATCAGTCCAGATATTTCATTTTGGCAAGTAAGAAATTCATCTGAGAGGACGAGAATTCAAGGAAGACGTCTGCAAGCTAATACATGGATATAGATTTGTACATTTGTTTTGCCACAATCTTAAATACACAAAAACTAAAGAAATTTTAACTTCTTGTCATGGTTTTTGTTTTTATGGAACGTTGGCCTTCTTTGTTAGCCCTCCCTAAGCGAAGAGATGAACAAGCTAATCTTGCTCTTTATTAGAACACTTCAATCCCCTTCTTTTTCGATGGACACTGATACAGATGAAGATAGGCATTTCGAAAATTCCATATATTCACCGCTGGTACGAAAAAGAAAAGAAAAGCACTTCTGTCTCAAATTTATCACGAGTGAAATAATTCTAGCACACGCATTAACATTTCCAGGGGAATGTAAAATATTCAAACGTCCCTGGGTGCGCGATTTTTTATTACTCAGTTAAAGCCATGCTCTCAGAATGTACGATGGACACTTCGATTTCGAGGTTTTGACATTGAAAGTGACATTTTGGATATAATTTCGTTATAGCACATTGCTTTTCTCACAGGAACTTCAAGATGGATTTCAGCATGAAGAATTTAACAGATACATTACTTACATAAACGTCACTGTCAAATTGGAATTATAGTGGAACTCGGATAATTCCAACGTTTATAATTCGCATTCGTCATTAATTCGAATATTTTTCCTGGTCCCTTGAATTTTCTATTAAATCAATGTAAAATAATTTCATGTAATTCTAATTTCATTTTCCTTAATTCGAAGTTTTTGTTCAGAAATGTCAGTCGAAAAATAATCTATACGCGGATGACCTAGCCCATCTGTTTCTGCAAAAGAGGTCATCGCTCCGGGGTTGTTTGTTTTTCAGAATGCAATTGAAATGCAATTTTAGCGTTGAAATAACTTTCTTAGCTGCCGGCTTTGAGCTTTTATACCTGCTCCCACATCCCCTTGTTTAAAACAAGTGCGCCTTTAGTTGTCGCTTGATCTTCCTACTGCTCCGTGTGTTGCAAATCAATGCCACTATGTCTCTTAGCAGACCGCATGTCCAGTACAAGACTAACTTTTGCGGAAAAAGTCACCGTCATTCGAGAAGTTGAAAAGGATTTGAAGAAAAAAATCATAAATCGCGAAAGAATACGGGATACTACCGAACACTTTGTCAGCTTATTTGAAGAATAATTTTCTGAATAAGAAAGAATGGAATAAGAAAAAATAATTGTCTCAAAGAATTAAGCACTGCCTAGAGTGAACATGGAAAGAGTCGAAAAAGAATGAGACAACCGAAAAATTCTGATGGATATATGTATTTGTAATGCTAAAATGTCAACTTCAGACGTAACTTTCGTAATTCGAATTTTTGGATATTCCGAATTTTTTCCTGTCCCTTCAGCTTCGAATTATCCAAGTTCCACTGAGTATTATACGAGTCATTGGACACCCTCTGTGGAGAGTTACACATTATTATGGGTTTCTGTACTTATATTACTCAGCAAATTAGGACCTTGAACCGCATTTTACCATACTTCTGTACCTTACAGCCGTTAATACAATTGTCTCACAAGATGCAGTAAATGAATTACATCGTATCTTTGCAGACAACATAGGTACTTACGTGCAATATTATATCATCTGTTGGTCTAGCGTGGATTTCCCCAAGCTATTCAGATGCAGGCTCTGGTGATGTTCAGAGATTATTTTGGCAGAAAAAAGTAAGGGAAAAGAGAGGATGTAGCATTCATATAAACTGCACACCCTTCCCACTTAGGCTCGCAAGCTCGCTCTGTATGCCGTTCCCGATCCAGTCAGTTAAAAGCAATCAGATTGCATTTTTATTCCACGTTGATTGCTTTTTAACGAAGCAATCAGTTGTTTTTCTCTCATCTTCCGTTTGAGGCTGATTCACTTTTCAATGTCGCGGTAAATAGAGGATCAAATGTTACTGTTCGTTTTGAAATGCTTTATGCTCTGTTTAATGTGTAAAGCTTCAACCGGGTACATGAAAAACTTTGTGACATGCAACTTGACTCCGAAGTTCGAACATCTACAGTTGGAGTATTTCTTCAGTAGGAAAGTTAGATCGAACTAAATGCACAATCTTCTTAATAATATTCATTTTAGTTTTGTTACGGAACTTAATACAATGATGCTCTGTGATGTTGGACATGGATTTTCTAACTCAGATAAATACATAGAACCTGATACTTCGGCTAAATTAAACTTCTTAAGTTGTTACTGTCCTGTACACCAAGAGAGCTGGCTCCGTAATATTGTTTAAGAAGATTCCGGGTTCGATTCCCATTGACTTTGAGTTTTTCATGGTTTTCCATAGATAGGTGAATGCTACGACTACTTTTACCTAATTTCCCTCTTATTCAGTTTCCTTCTCATGTTTCAAATATCCTCTCAGGTCTTGTGGTGTATGCGGTGTTGGACAAATGGGCGAATGCTTGGTCACTAGAGAGCTGCCTGGTTAGACAGCTCCAGCAGTGGGTCGTGTCTTCGAGCCAGGAGCTGTTAGGGACTGTGTCCTGTCTGCCTGCAACCTGCAACCTCCTGTAGCTCCTTCACTTCATCCCTCTTACCTGGGCGTGGTATGTGCAATACATTTTACTTAGGTTGTAGTGCGCGAGGTGTTTCCGTGCATTGTATACCTTATACTGGCGTGTTAGTGTTACAGATAGCGAACAAAGAGGACTCGGAATACGCTGCCCAAGTAATGGGATGTATGAGAGGCAAATCTTTATTACGGGGATGCTTTGGAAAATTTGCTATAAGAGTGATAGAAATGTGGGTAAAAAATCCGGCAACAATAATTTCTAGTGAAGCCTAGCATCGTATAACATCTGGAAGTTGACTTCTTTGGGAAATGTTTAAATTTCTGCTTTTACTGCTCACATCTGCAGACATTGAGTGTAGGATTGTCATAATCCAACATAGCCCCACAATTATTTAAAAACGATAACCGAGTCAAATTAAAAGGGGAAAAAATAATTTTGGAATATAAATGACGGGATATAAAGAAACTTGCTATTGTAACCACGTGTGGGTTCTGATTAGATATAGGTTTAGTACATAATATTGTAACGTGGGCAAAAGAACGACACATGTGGAGAGGTGCCTGTTACCCTCGAAAGGCCAACTCTGGAAACAGTAGTGGCAAACGAAATACCAATGGTTTCGCCCAATGCTTCAGGCTATCTTCGGTGCCAAACCGACATGGGGAGGTTTTTTTCAAATGTGGAGGTACACGTTTTGAACAACGTTTAAGGAGATTATTAAATCATAACAAATATTAGTAGCTTAGCTCTAACTCACTTCGAACTGCCGTAAGAAGTATAAAGTCAAAAACGCCGTGAAATGCCAAAATGGTTAGTGCATAATTTAAAAATAACTGAAATATGAAATGGGGAATAGTAAGTTAGCAAATAGTCATATGATGAAAAAGCCACAAAATGAATTACATGACATAGAGAGTAGGGATGGAATCCGACATGGCCAGACTTAAACATTTCAAGTAACCTCACTGCTCTGAAACATCTTCTCGTGTAAGGAAGCACTACTATCTGAAAGGCTTCAGGACTTACCAAGTTCGCTGACTCAAAGAACACCGCGATGCTAATCGCGAGTCAATATACAACGTAACTTTGTCACGATCCAGTTATTATATTGAATGGCGAACGAAACAGTGGCTCGCGTTCCTAAATATATGAAAAAACTGGACAGTAAAATAAGAATTAATTATTAGATTTCCGACTCCTTTACCAACACACCAACTTCATATAGCATCCAAAGTGCTCGGCACGGGTCGATAAAACAGTGTATAGCGCAACAAGCTAAAACGTAGAGAACAACGTGATGTAATCGAATCTCTAAAATTCAGGCTTGAAAAAACAACGACGTCCGATCCAAGTCAACGGCCGAACACTCCACATGTCTATACATGATCATAAACAGCTCGACGTCATTGGCGCCCAGTTAGAACTACTGAACATTCGAAGTGTAACAAAGGCGACGCTCGGACATACTTAAAGAGGACAGCAAGATCAGCGAGACGCAGTGAAATCTGAACGTCCAACACACCACGTCAGCAGTGCCAAGACAACGCGTCGCTCTCCCCTAAGCAAGAAGTGACACCAGCACCTCTTCCATTCTCTATTACTAGTAGATTGCAGTTTTTAGTTAGGATCTAGGAGGTTGTTAGAGAAGTAGCAGCAGCCCTGAGCATTAGAATTAGATGAGGCTGAGAAATAACAAATTTGTGGGTAAAACTGCACATTTAAAATAGAACATAATAAAACAAGTAGAAGATCAACGTAGTCTGGAGTTCGAGGGGGAAAATCAGGGAGGTGATAGTATGCGGGAAGATGGTGAAAATAGCGATAACCTGCAAGAGACAATTAACGCAAGCCAGGTCGCGATGAATAAAGTAACAGAGTCGACGACTTGGCGAGCGTGATAAGACAAATGATGTTATAGTTTGGACAATTGTCAAATAATATAACAAATCAAGGGGAAACATTGCAAAAACAATTGTCAGGTGAGTTAGGAAGTCATACAAAAATGTTGCAGCAACATTGAACCAATAAACTAATAGATCAAGAGGAAATATTGCAGGAAGAATTATCAAATAAGTTAGAGGAAAGTTTAGAAAATCAAGTTTCAGCAACAATTAACCAAAATAACTAACAGAGCAAGGGGAATTGTTGCAAAGACAGAGCATGGGTCAACCCCTCGCGCTGAAGGAGGTAATTCAGCAACAGCTGAGCACCCAGCATGAGCTTGATACGTTCTAAGATGAAATTCACGTAGAGAACCTGTAGGGAAGTAATTACCATCAGGAGTGAAGTAGTAGTACTAGTAGTAGTAATTCAGACATCAGAGGATGAAATGAGATCACAATTAACTGCTGAAATTGAACATGTTAAATAACAGACCGAAGTAGGCAGGGAACAAACAAATGTACGCAAATAACAGGTACAAGATGGAGTGATAGCAACTTGCGATATACTCGTAATAGAAGGCCGAAAGCGTGCCTTGGAATTAGGAATGAACGCTTAATTGAGTACAATAATGGAGAATAGAGAAAATCCACAATTGGTTATAACGTAAAATACAAAATAAAATAAAGCGTCCGGTTTTGATGCAGCTTCACAATAGATGTCTTATATCCTTGCTGTCTGGTAAGAAATTGCAGGCGAGAGCTTAAGTAACGGTAACACGGCTTGGCAAGTATTTAAAATGATAACCCGATCGAATTAAAAGAAAAGAACACTTTCAGAATTTAAGTGACCGGATTTAATGAAATGTGTGATTGCACTTAAGTTTGGGCACTGATGAAGATATAGATAAGATTTCGTACACAGTACTGTAACGTGTGAAAAGGTAGCTGTTACCCTCGAAAGGCCGGCTTTGGAAATAATGCCGGCAAGAGAAACATCCAAGGTTAGAGATAAAACAATGCCTCCAGGCTATCTTCGGCGCC
>CM060964.1:182807696-182982696 GCA_030765045.1 Tenodera sinensis
GTTAGTACATAACCGAGCGGGATGGCTCCGGCGGTAACGTCTGTGGCCCGCATTCGGGAGCTCGCGGGTTCGATCTCCATGACAGACCTTCCTAACTCATGGAATTTTTCGGAGGTTTTCTCGGGTTGCTAAGTGAATGCTGGGAAGATATTTCCATATCCTCCGAATTTCCTGTCCCTGCATTTCATTACAATAATCATTTTAATTCACCCTTCATCGCGTTAGGCTTCTCTCAGGGTTGAAAGTGTCGGCAAGCGTCGCGGCAGCAGCATGTGATTTTGAAATTTCGTCCCCCGGATTGGAAGGCGAGCCTATTGGTTTCCGCCCCCCCCCCATGGCTGTACAAGCCCGAGGGGGAGAGGGGAGCCGCTTTCCGAGTTCCGCGCTCCCCTTGAGATTACGAATCCGAAGGGGTGGGTGAGGAACCAGGCTGATCCAGCCTCCCCAAAGATGCTTCTAACTGGGAAAATGTAGGGACCCTGCCCTCTACTCTGTCGTGACAACGTTCCGGCCGCCCTTAGGATCCATCCAGTCGAAGTGCTAAGTCCCCCTGTGCAAGTTGTCATTGAGTCAGTACTCGAGTGTTTTCAATGCTTGCTCTCGTATTGTGAAAACCAGAGGGTTCTATCTGCATTTGCGTGAATTTGTCAGGAGAGGGATACCTAATATAGGATACCTGGTACCTGGTACCTAATATAGGATTAGGGAACAATGATAATCTTATGAAACATATTGGTAAATAAAGAACAAAGTTTGTACAGCTTACCATTATCAGTTTATTACAATATTACAAAAGGAACACATTTATTATAATATACCAGGTGAGTCAGCCGCGCCTTATTTTTTTGGAAGGTTGGCCGTCATCTAACGGCATGTGCGCCTTAGTCCAGTTTTGCGCTTACTAAAATGTATTGCTTAACGTTCTTAAAGAGAGGAATGCGCAAAATTGAGAGCAACAGCGGTTTAAGGGACAGAACGTACTCCTCGCTAAAGTACGCCTCAAGAACATACAACTCGTTTATTGAGAGCGAATTCCGGTTTCCAGCCGATTTTACAAACTTGGACCTATCATATGGGTACACTAACAACGTCAGCTAAAAGGAAAATGGTGGATTCTTGTACTTAGAACAGGGGTTGGCTGCCAAAAGTTAGGAAAAATTTAGAGACACGCCTCATCCATCATGGACCCGTACAGCCAAAACGGACATATTATTAAATAACAGTTTATTTACATTTTTGCGTGAACTACGCCTCGTGCATCTCAATTAATATGCATAACAGCTTTTGCCATTTAACTAATAATATTAAAATGCCCAGCAAATGATTAAAACTGTCTTAAAAGGCTAAATCGAGCCCGAAAGCTCGCGAAGTGGCAATGCCAGGCACGTAAGTCCTACTATTCAACGCGGTAGGCGCTTTCAGTTCGGTATCGAAATAGCTGAATAGGATTGTGACGGGTCCTCTGCGCTAAACCCTAATGTAATAGGTTCGAGTCTCAGTAGTGCAAATATTTTTTTTTTATGTTCATCAAAACTTGGAAACCGAATTCACAATAATCTAATTACAAAGTCCCTGAGCGTTTAGGACATTATAATTTAAATCGTTTTTGGTTGTCTGCATTTTGTAATTGAACAGGTGTAATGATTTCTGCGCCATTGGACTCGCATGATGTATTGTGTTGTGAATGCCGACCCCTGCGTTCTCCACACGTATGCTGTCGCACAATATTTTGTGCCAGTCTTTCATTATGTATTCGACCGACGAGTACGTAGATATGCTTTTGATCTACGGAGAAGTAAGAACAAATACACCGGAGAAAATATCTCGGAAGAGATATCCGAATAGGCGACAACCAACAGCAAACACCTTCCGGAATGTTGAAAGGCGTCTGCGTGTAACAGCATCACTTGCAAGAATGCCTCCTCATAGACACCCACCAGCAACATCGGGTGTTAATGCAGAAGCAGTTTTGAATGCCACCCAGAACAATCCGCATACTAGTACACGGTCAGTTGCTCAGGAGGTGAACATCAGCCAGTCTTCTGTAGTGCGAATATTGAACACTAATAAGTTCCATTCTTATGGTTTGCACCTACACCAAGCACTTCACGGGAGAGATTTCGAAGCTCGAGTGATCTTTTGTGAATGGTTGCTGGAGCGAGTAGCAAGTGATGTGGGATTTGCATCCAGGATATTGTTTTCTGACGAATCAAGATTCCACAACAATGGAACTGGAAATCGTCACAATATCGTCACACTATTGGAGTGTTGATAATCCTCATTTAGTAAGGGAGGCAGCGTTCCAAGGGCAGTGGGGTGTAAATGTCTGTTGTGGAATCTTGGGAGACCACCCTGTTGAACCATTATTCTTCGAGGGCAATGTAACTGGAGCACGCTACCTGAAATTCCTCTCTAGCTCACCCCTTATTATTAGGGAATATGCCACTGCAGCAGCGAATGACGATGTGGTTTCAACACGATGGCACTCCTCCGTATCGGTCGAGGATCGTCTGCAATCATTTGAATGCTGCACATCCTGGTTATTGGATAGGAAGACAAGGACCAGTCCCCTGGCCTGCCAGATCACCTGATCTGACACCCCTTGACTTCTTTCTCTGGAGTTATTTAGAAGAATGCATTTATGCGGAGGAGCTGGACAATTCCAGAAACCCTTTGTCAGCGTATTACAGCGGCTTGCAGATCTGTTCAACCCTGTGTATAAATGATCCTTATTTTAATTGCACCTACCTATAGGTATGCTTAAGCAGCTACATAATTGTAGTTCACCAATAAAGAAACATCAAACAATGTCATAAAACATAAATAAAACAATAAAAATGAATATAATAACAGTTTTCAGAGTAATAATTTGTAAATTGTGAGGATTGCACGGTAAAAAATTAGTACATGCAGGTGATTGGAATCATCTTCACAGCAGATGGATCACTTCGGAGAGTTGCGCTCGTTCCAACTGAGCTACCTAGTAACGTGCAAGGTAAATATTCCGTTTAAGATGTAATACTCGCTGGTTCCGGTGAACATTTGCAGAAGTGCAAACGTCAGCTGTCTAATTACGAATATATTAAAAGCCGATGTGATAACATCTACATTAGCACTAATTTCATCGAGTGTTAAACATCCATGTTAAATACGCGGGTAGAACCTAGTAATGGGGTCGATGTTTTCATGTTGGACTATAAAATGCGGATTGCATAAAACTCGAGAATAAGGGGCAGCTGACTCACCTGGTATAAAGAAACATTGTATGTAGATAGAACCGTCTGTTTCCAAGAACCTCTGTATATGGAGAAATGTCAGTTAAAATGTCAGTTAAAAATTACTTTGTAGAACCTTGCATTTACAGTGGGCATCCAGTTCATCATGGATGGGTATCTGCAACCTTTTCTTTTGACAGTTTTTCCCTAGAGAAGTAAGTTTTGCTTTTGGGAGTCGAATCTGATGTTCTTTGTTTCTCATTTTTATAGGATACTGAGATTATTCCATTCCGGATGACCATGAACTCCTCTTTAAGTAAACGCTGAGGTCATTCCTTTTAAATTTCAATTGTGACACCTCCAAGAATGACACCTAACTGTATTGGAAATGTTTGCTCTGAGTGTAATAGTCATACAAATCAGATGCTGTCATTTCAATTACCTCATAAGGAATCCTTCGGTTGCAAGCTAGAAGTGTTCTGTTTCAAGAAAGTCGAGACCAAACCCCTGAAATTTTCAGAGACGTCTCTATGTTTGAATGTATGTTATCAACTTCTGGAATACAAGAATGCCCTGGCGTCGAGTATTTCATTGTAATATTTCTAATCTATCAATATTCCTTTCTTGTCGCACAGAAGAATTCTCCCTTTAATGTGTGTCATATTTTTCAGACAAGTCTTCAGTGATGGTTTTTTTTTTTTTTTTTTTTTCTTTTTTTTTTTTCCTTTTGTGCCATGTTAAACTTCACAAAGATAACATCTATCTGAATTTGGTACCAAGAATTCAAGATTATATTCATTAATAAAAATTGATCTGTACATAGACAGTTTTACAGGTGCAAAATTATTCAAACTGCACTCCTGTTCATACACATCACATTCGACTTAGGTTTAAGTTAGAGCTTAAATATTCTTTTTGTGCCACTTCTTTACAGTAATGAGTAGGGCCAGGCATTTAATGACCTATAATTTGGTAAAAAATGCAAAATAAAAAATGCATTTATGACCTAAAAATTACAAAAAATAACCCAAAAAGATTACCCCAAATATGTTAAAGGTACAAAAAAATAAAGAATTGCCAATAAAACTGCTATTTATTTTTATTATTACTACATTTAACACTCACTTTGTTACTAAGTTACATAAAATATACCATAAAATAAAAATATTAAAAGAAAATTATAAATGTACATGTTAAAGTATCTTTTATTGAAGAAATTCCATTTCAGTGCACTTTTATAACAATTTTGAGTTGCACTTAACAGTCACAAATTGGCGGAGATTCTCAAACAAAAATGGCTGTCTATGTCTGCTAGTACTGACTTATAAATGGAAAAGCTCCTCTCTACTTCAACGGAAACAATTGGAGCATACCGAAAGCAAGCAATATCTCCTGGATTTAACTCACAGTCAGCAAGAGAAAACTGTTCACCAGACAAAGCACTGCCAATTGAACACAATGTTTTGTACCCCCTGTTCTTTACCCGCAATTTCTTTATCAGCCAGCAGTTCTTGCGCCTTCTTGATTGACACAGACTCAGCATTATCAAAAGAATCAACTACTTTCTTCACAACGTCAAAATTCTTGCAATAATAACTACAAGCCTCGAGCCATATTCCCCATCTAGTCAAAACCGGTGAAAAAGGCAGTTGTATTTCTGGAGCTTCTGGTTTGAATGCTACAACTCGAGAGGGGGCTTTCAAGAATACTTTCTTGACGCATCCATTCTTGACGCATCCAATTAATGTATCCACTTCAGGAAAATTTGCACGTACTTCTTCCTCGACTCGGTGTAATGTGTGCGCTAAACATGTCACATGCACCATTTTTGGGTAGAGCACTCTTAAAGAAGCAGCAGCTTTCATCATGTAGGGTGCTGCGTCTGTTATAAAAAGCAATACATTGGAATTTTGAATCCCATTAGGCCAAAGTATTCTCAATGCATGGTCAAATACTAAGCTGATGGTTGAATAGTTCACGTTGTCCAGCTGCTGACAATGTAATAGAAATTGTTCTCCGGGGCTGTGTGCTTCTAGAACTCCAACAATAACATTCGCTACATAACGGCCTATAGAGTCCGTTGTCTCGTCGATGGATACGAATATGTTCTTTTCTCCAATCCTTTTTCTTATTTGTTGTAAAGTTTTGTTGTAGCACCGATCCACGTAGGTTTTTCTCAATGTTCTGGGATCTGGAATTAATGTTCCTGCCTCCTCTTCTAAAAAAGCGCGCAGCTTAGGATGATTCAGCTTGTGAAGTGGAATATCGGCATAAAAATGCTTCACATAATTTCTCACAAAATGGCGAAAATGTTGAACGAGTTTCGCCAGGAAGGATCTGCTCTAAGCTTACACTGGATTTATTTTCAAGTCGTTGCAGGCCACGTTTATGCTTCTCCCGTGACATATGTTGTTCTACTGTAAACGTTTTTTTTAGCAGCCACTCTCACATCACAGATCTTGCAGAATAATATATGACCGTCCGTGGAAAAAATATTTTCTCCATATTTTGAAACAAATACCTTCAATTTAACACTTTTACTTCCTTTCACTTTAGGCATTTTGCTCTTATGGTGCTCGTACAGGTGCTAGGAACAACTGATCACCTCACTTCACAGCACAACAATGCCGGTTTACCTGGGTATAAGAATTTCCTTGGGAGTGTGGGCAAATCCATTAACCACATTCCTTGGAAAATAGGGGTAGGAGGTAGCATAGCATTTACTTAAATCCAAGAAATTGTATTGACAACGAAAAATAATGAATTTTAATTTTAAAAAATGAATTAAACACAAATAATCTCCCAACCTTCCGGAAAAGTGTAAAAAATGCTCAAAACGACATAAAAATTGCCAAAAAATGACTTATCCGTAAAAAAGTAAGAAAATGCACAAAAATGCCCTAACAAATTGCTTTTATTTAACTCGTTAGTCAATGCCATACCTTTCCGTATATGCAAGCAATGTTTCAACCTTCATAAGGAAAAGATGCAAAATCATTAATTGCCTTGCCCTAGTAATGAGATTCTACTCTTGGGTACGACTCTATGTGTTTTGTCACAAAATTCTTAGACATTTCTGAAATTCTATCCTATGTCTTTTAGCGGCTCTCATCAGATTTTTGGATTCCAGAAGTCTGTGTTTTCTGAAATGAATATTGTCTATTGTTTTCTGACTCATTAAGAGAGAAAAAACTTTTTACAAATTGTAGTGTGTTCATTGTTTAAGGAAATGCATTTATTTTCCTAGAGTTATGGTTTTTTCTTCTATGTGTAACTTTAGATTTGGAATGTTGTGAACTATACTGTTTTTTTTTCTCATTTTCATCTAGAGTATAAAAAGATATAACGGAATTCCTGTCATCTTTGGAAATTTGCTTCTACAATCTTCATGTTATATTTTCTTTTCAGCTCCATCTGTACCAGATGTTCTAACATACCCTTTCCCAATTCTTCGCAGTCTCTTTCTAATGTTCTTCCAAACTTTAGGGTTGCATTCTCTCTTCCTGATCAATCGCTGTGTTCTTATTGGTGACAATTTATCATTTTCAGAGATACAAGTGTCTGAATTAATATATAGAAGTAACGAAACCTTGTTTTCTCCTGCCACCAATCCTTGTCCAGTGTTATTGATTATTTTACTGGAGATCTAAAAGAGTTAGCTTGTAATTAGAAAAACAAATTGTCGTAATTCAGTTTTAGCATTAAGTAAGCATTGTCACACAAAGTTCAGGTTATAATTTTCAAACTTGCACTCTTAGTAAATGCTTTGTTTGCAGTATTTTCCACCATCCTACTTAGTGGAATGTATTTGCGCCACTGGTATCACATTCTTCTGAAGATGTTCAACTTTACATCTTGTGCAACTGTATATAATGCAAAAACAATAACGTTCACACAAGAAATGAGAAGGGAATACAAACGAATGATGGAGGTGCAGATAGAACTACGTGTCTGGTTCTCAGTCCTGCCAACACTTGAAGCAGTAAATTTACGTGCTCATTACACACAAATGGTACATGGTATGAATAAGCCAGTGATCTATAATGAAAGACAGTAAGTTCATATTTGTTTTAAAATGGGGGAAAAAAAGAAAAGAAAAGAAAAGAAAAAGAAATCTGATAGAATTCTCACGTCTGTAGACGTAGAAAGAAGATCCTTCTCAGCATATTAACTTTTGTTTATTGATAAACGTTAGGAACCTATCCCTGAACATTTGTAGAAAATAATCTTTGTACCTATGCTACAAATCAAATAACGACGACCGGAATGAAGTTTAAGAAAGAATGCACTTTGTAAGTAACAAAATGTAAAGATTATGGTTAACAATTTTAGTGCATATTTAATGCATATTTTAGAAATTTAATGAACATATTTTATGCATTTTGCACCATAAATGCTTGTGTGTTTTAAATATTTTAGTACATACGAATCCGATATGTAGTCGCTAATATCAGTGACGTATATTTGTTACTGTTGTAATAGTAACAGAGTGGGAGGAAAGTTGTATGATTGGAGATATCACCAAATCTCGTCCTGATAAACTTGTGCTTATGGCACTTGAATTTTGATGTGTGCAGATATGTACCCTGTGACCGCCAGAGCCTGGCACTTTCTTGGCAACATTTCTAGGTAGAGAATATACGCACCAATGCAGCTAAGGATATAATCGATAGTGCGTGTCACAGCAGCAGTGGGTTATGGTTCCAGCACCTAGGGCTAGAGGACACATTTTACAAGAGGAATGCAGAGCCATTATTCTTGTGTAGTCTCCTGCCGCAGATACAAATAGGTATATAGCACGAGGCATTGTGCACAACAAATAAGGTTTTATTCATTCAGGACACGAAACTGCGTGCAATTTATTATTGGCATTTTTAAAGTACAAAGTGTCATCTTAACAATAAAGGAACGAGTTTTTAACTTGAATATTACTTTTACTTTCCTGGAGCTTAGACTGAAAATTTTAACTAACGTTTCTCACATAAATTTTCAGAATATTCATTATCAATTGGCTAGATTAAATTAATGGTTCTGGTTTTGCCGTAGGCTCAAATAACATAACAAATGATTATCTACTATACAGGATGGAAGGTACTGTTCCACCACACGTTAACCAGGGATTCTACATGGTGAGTGTAACAAATATGTCCAATACAATTATTGTCAATAAAGAACTATTTCGCCGAAAAAAATAATTTGTGTAAAACATTTGGAGCCATCTGGCAGTCTTGACGAATGCATATAAATTATTTATTTCACTAACTTTTGCACAAACATTGCGTGAACAATGCTGCAATGGGAAGGAACCGGGCTGAGCTGCCTCCGCCAGCGCGCTTCTAACTGGGGAAATGTAGGGACCCTGCTCTCTGGTCTGTCATGGCCGGAACGGCCACACTTCGGATCCATTCGTCTCATTCATTCTCCCGGGGAATGTCCCGTCAGGAGCATAGACACAAAAGATCGCCTTTCGGTCGAGATGTTAAGTCCCCGTCTGCAAGTTGTCATTGAGTCAAAGAGTCATGGTCAGTTTAGTATAAATTAATAGTAAAAAATTAAAAAAAAAAAAAATTTAAAAACAAATGTTTATTTGAATGTTCTAAAAAGAAGAAAATAAACTTTAAACTAAATCAAATCCATCAATTTATTACATTACACAATACATATGGTATGAAAGCTTGTCGTGAGATTTACCTGTGTAGATAAACAGGAATACAGTATGTAACTGGACCTTGATGTAAGTAATTCTAAGAAAGAAAACAAAATGTTTTTTAGAAAATAGGTAAAGCGACAAGCGTTATATCATTTAAATTGTGTAGTGTAATGAATTGATGGGTGTGATTTAATTTAAAGTTTATAAAACCTTGTTTTTAAACGATCTTTTACTATTAACTTATCTTTTATTTTATTCATATTCTTCTCAGCAAACCCTTTCATTTGATACCTATCAGGGTCGCCAACCCGTACGATAATAATGCAGGCATACGATAATTTGAATGATCGTACTCATGGCTGCCATAAGAAGTTACTGCTCAGAAAATTGATGACTAATGGAGAAAACTCGAAATAAGTGATATTCGTGTGAAATAAAGAACCTGCATGAACCTGGCAGTTTCTGGAGTGCTGTTATATACATGTGTCACCTTGGTGGAAATACTAATTTCAAAGAACTGGCAGAGTTTGCATTATCAGTGATTCTTGTCCCACAGAAACAGTTCTTGTGAAAGAGTTTTTTTTCTTTTTCTTTTTTCTTTTTTTTTTTTTTTTTTTTTTTTTTATTCTTTCCCTAAACTGGATTTAATAAAAAACAAAATTAGAAACAGATTGGCACTAGATACGGTAAGTGGACTTATTCTGTCGTCTCAGCTTATGAAAGAATGTGGTAGATCCGAAAATCTGCAAGTCGCCGAGAAGATGTTAAAATTTATCTCAACAACAAAGTTGTATAATGCTGCAACCGTTGAGGAAGATGATGAACTTTCAGATGCATTGTGCGGGAAACAAGTGCTAAAGTTGTAATTCTGCTTGAGGTCATCGATCTTGTAATGGATACCATATACATTAACACTATTATGCTGATATATTTATTGTTGTTGCATTTGGTTTATGGTGTACGATAATTTTGAAACCAAATCTATAATTCTGAGTGGCCGGTACGATAAGTTTACAAATGAAAATTGGCAACCCTGATACCCATATCATGGGAATGCATAAAAAAGAACTAGATCGCTATTTTGGATGGTCCGCCATATTGGATTAAGAATGACGTCACATAGCCATTGCAATCCAAACTAAACGTGTATGCAAATTTTCAGCTCAATCGTTTAAGGATTACTGCTTTAAAATTCACTTGCAAGATTTGACCCGAAGAACATTTAATGTTAAATAAAAGCTTGTTTGTAAAAACGTGTTTTACTATTAATTTATTTTTATTTCATTCGTGTTCTCAGTAAATCCTTTCATTTGATACCCATATCATGGGAGTGCATAAAAAAGAACTAGCCCGCTATTTTGGATGGTCCACCATATTGGATTTAGAATGACGTCACATAGTTGACCATGTATTGTCATCCAAACTAAACGTGTATGCAAAATTTCAGCTCAATCGGTTGAGGATAACTGCTTTGAAGTTCAATCGCTAAATGGGAGAAGTTCGTACGCTCGTGTACGATACCTACTTCTGCCGTAGAATGCTACCCAGTGGCAGTGACGTTTAATTGTAGTCCTAGAATGAATACAGAATGCAGGAGAAGCTTCGTGCACGATTGTATCGTATGTATTTGACCCCATGAGATAATTACGTCATACTGGTTGCGAAGTCGTGCACTAGTCAAGCTGTGCTACCGGCCATATTGCCATATCTCATCGGACTTAAACCAGTAGCACGGTAGATTTAAATGCCACAGAATTCAAATTACCTCACATTCCAGTTGCGTTTGACACATTCAAAGAAAAACATGACCAATAAATGCGCAAGATGTCAAAAGTTAGCTGCACACCTGACCTTGTGTTCTTATACAGCAGCCGCCACTGCTTCTTTATACTTTAAAGAATCCCCTTACGCTTTACCAAGGATCTGGTACCAAACCCACCTAGGCTCCACACCAGGTATTTTGTATTTAATTAGAAAAGCAGTTGAAAAACTTAAATGAGCCAACTGCATGACTATTCTGAGTTTCCTTATGTGTTCAATTTCTTTTTTCAAAACATTGGACATTTCACATTATGGAATTAAGATGATTGGACTTAAAATGGAATTGGCTGTAATACGTGTGCAAAATGTACTCAAATCATGAGCCTGTTTTTCATAAGATTTGCAAATTAAGATTTACAAGTGTGCATTACCTCTACACATGCAGAATCCCCGACACGCTCTCTCACTCTCACACACACGCAAACACACACTCACACACAGGCACACACAGTCACACACTCACTCACACTCACACACACGCAAACACACACTCACACACTCACGCACACTCTCGCACACACTCTCACACACAGGCACACACACTCACAAACACAGGCACACACACTCACACACACAGGCACACACTCACTCACACTCACACACACACTCACACACATACACACGCAAACACACACTCACACACTCACGCACACTCTCGCACACACTCACACACACACTCACACAAGCTCACACACTCACTCACACTCACACACACACTCACACAAGCTCACACACTCACGCACACTCTCGCACACACTCTCACACACACTCACACACACAGGCACACACTCACTCACACACAGGCACACACACTCACACACATACACACGCAAACACACACTCACACACTCACGCACACTCTCGCACACACTCACACACACACTCACACAAGCTCACACACTCACTCACACTCACACACACACTCACACAAGCTCACACACTCACGCACACTCTCGCACACACTCTCACACACACTCACACACACAGGCACACACTCACTCACACTCACACACACACTCACACACATACACACGCAAACACACACTCACACACTCACGCACACTCTCGCACACACTCACACACACACTCACACAAGCTCACACACTCACTCACACTCACACACACACTCACACAAGCTCACACACTCACGCACACTCTCGCACACACTCTCACACACACTCACACACACAGGCGGGTGTACACTCACTCACACTCACACACACACTCACACACATACACACGCAAACACACACTCACACACTCACGCACACTCTCGCACACACTCACACACACACTCACACAAGCTCACACACTCACTCACACTCACACACACACTCACACAAGCTCACACACTCACGCACACTCTCGCACACACTCACACACACACTCACACACACAGGCACACACTCACTCACACTCACACACACACTCACACACATACACACGCAAACACACACTCACACACTCACGCACACTCTCGCACACACTCACACACACACTCACACAAGCTCACACACTCACTCACACTCACACACACACTCACACAAGCTCACACACTCACGCACACTCTCGCACACACTCACACACACACTCACACAAGCTCACACACTCACGCACACTCTCGCACACACTCACACACACACTCACACACACAGGCACACACTCACTCACACTCACACACACACTCACACAAGCTCACACACTCACGCACACTCTCGCACACACTCTCACACACAGGCACACACACTCACAAACACAGGCACACACACTCACAAACACAGTCACACACTCACTCACACTCACACACACACTCACACAAGCTCACACACTCACGCACACTCTCGCACACACTCTCACACACAGGCACACACACTCACAAACACAGGCACACACACACTCACACACAGGCACACACACACACTCACACACACTCACACACACACTCACACTCACACACACACTCACAAACACAGGCACACACACTCACAAACAGGCAGCAACACACTTACACACACAGGCACACACACACTCACACACACACTCACACACACACTCACACATACTCACACAGTCACACACTCACACTCACACACACGCACACACACACTCACACACACACTCACACACATACACACTCACACACACACACTCACACTCACGCACACTCACAAACATACACAGGCACACACAGTCACACACACACTCACGCACACTCACAAACACAGGCAGCAACACACTTACACACACAGGCACACAGTCACACACACACACTCACACACACACACTCACACACACTCACACGCACACTCACACAGGCGCACACAGTCACACACACACTCACACACACTCACACACACTCACTCACTCACACACACACTCACACACACACTCACACAGGCACACACAGTCACACACACACACAGACACTCACACACACGCGCACACACAGGCACCTACGCACACACACGCACACACTCACACACGCACACGCAGGCACACACACTCACACACAGGCACACACTCACACACAGGCACACACTCACACACAGGCACACACACGCACACACACTCACACACACTCACACACACAGGCACACACACGCACACACATTCACACACAGAGGCATACATACGCACACACACTCACACACACACACTCACACACACTCACACACAAACACCCATTCTCTCCCTTTCCCCCCCCCTCTCTCTCTCTCTCTCACTCACTCTCTCACTCACTCACTCACTCACTCGAAGTTAAGCGTTCAGCTATTTAATCCCGAGTTTCTTATAATGAGAGCAGGAAACTATCATCTCAAAATAAACGATCTTCTTTGTGTGGTATCAGGATGTGTAAAATGTAGTTATCGTGCTAAAGGTAGTGGGTACGGGAAGTTCTACAAGGTCTTCCTTGGGTCCGCCCTTAGCTGCTGGAAATGAAATACGAGATTAGATTACACGTTATTACGCAGTTTATTTACTGTTCCTCCCTCCCTCCCCCCCCCCCCCCCCCCCCATTTCAATGGCTTATCTAAGAGCCAGCGTTTTTACTTCTTTGTAATCCATTCTTAAAAACACGTACATACGTAATGCAAAAGACAAACTTCCTCTAGTGCGTATATTGACCGAGATTGTACATTTTCAACAAACATTGTGTCTCTACAAATAAATCGCACATGTTGCTACAGTAGCTGGGAACAAGAACTAACTTGTAATTCATTTGTATATAAATATAATGAAGTCACCTGTATTAAAAAGTTGGCATTACACGTCTTTTAAGTAGCGTTAAATGCCCGTTTTACTACATGTGGTACTATAGGCGGTAGACCTTATTGTACGTTTGGGAAAGAATTTTGGGAAGAAAACGATCCAGGTATAAGTTTAGGTACCTTCCCAGCTGGGTTGTAGTGTTTAACGCCCGCTTTTACTACAACGGCACCCTAGGCGGTGACACTGATGATACATGGAATGAAGATGGAGCACCGGTGGAATGAGATGGCGGGGGAAACAGGAGCAAGCAGAGAAAACCCGCCCTGACGCCGCTTTGTCCACCACGAATACCACATGCGGGTCCCTGGGATCGAACCTGGGCCTTCCCAGCTTTTGGCAGTAATGAGGATTGAGGTAAATCTGAAGAAACAAAAAGCTGAGCTAGGAATTGCGGATTTAAACCGTGGGCCTTCCGAAATCGAGTCCCGTACATCACCACGGAGCGATATTGTTCGGTCAGAGAAAATTCGCTGTTACACAGACCTGTTAAAGACTCCGTATATATACCGAAGTTGTGATTGTCGACAACCCTATCGGCTAATGTAGGAGAAATTGTACTGTGTGTTCACTAGCTTATGGCCTTAGGAGAATGAAGGGGAGAAGGGGGAGATTGTAGTAATGTAATCCGAGCTTTGTAAACATCCTCGCGAACGTACGTTTGCTTCAGGTGCTGCCAACTTACACGCTATGTTTACTCACTGCTAATTTCTCTTAGCTTCAATTGTAGAATCGTATGAGCCACTACTGAAGGCAGGGAAATAATTAGGGAGGTGATTGAGGGAACGTGATAAGGAAGCTGTATAAAGCTTCCACTGAGCCAAGCAACTGTAAGAGCTACTTAAATCGGAGTTTCTTCCCGGATTTTTATGTAATTACATATTTTAAATCCTGCATAATATTTTAATAAGAAGTAAAACTGTTGGCGAATTACGTCATTTAAGACCCCTTACAAATTTTTATTTTAAATTTTTTTTTTTACATATTTTGCATATTTCTACATACTTTAACGATGTTACATAAAACGTACATATATTCTGGATTTCGTCTGTCAAGCATGCGGTAAAAGAATAATTGGTTATTCCATGAAATCTCAATTGAAACAACCTATATAAAGTGCTCTTCACATACGCAACAAACCCCTACAGTCTTCTAGAAAGGAAGTTCTGTTGACACAAATGCAACAGGAACTGTCCGGAAATGATTTTTTTAATATTCCGTAGCATAAACTTCAAATTCCCCAATTTCGCTCCTTTCTAGAAAAATATTGCAAGAAAGTTATTTCTGACGAATCTACTCTGAGGGAAAAGTATCTTCATGTGTGTTAAGGAGAAGCAGTTGCTCATATACGCAATGAAATTGGAGACTGAGACTCCTGTATTTGGTTTGCTGTCGATGAAACTACAGATGACATGGGTCGGTACATAGCAAATTTAGTAGTAGGAAAACTAGATTCCGAAAGTTATAATCTGTTGCAGAGTGTTAGAACAAGCAAATCATTCTACAATTCCAAAATTCGTAAATGATGGGATGAAGATTCTGTGGCCAGAGGGTGTGTGTGAGGAAAAGGTTTTAATTAGGTATTCAGATGCCGCAGCGTACATGATTAAAGCTGCTACTGCCCTTAAGGTTTTCTACTCGATATCAGCAACAAAAAAAGGTTTTCTTGAAAGCACCGCAGAGAATACAGTGCTATAAAAATCGTCTCCAACATGTCCCTTTGCCTCCTAAGCCAGTACTTACAAAATGGGGTACGTGGCTAGAAGCTGTGAGCTTCTATTGAGAACATTTTGAAGGAGTTCAGTCAGTGGTGAACATGTTCTTTTCAGAAGTAGCTGTTTCCATACGTGAATCTCAGGACGATATTTAAAGATCCGAAAGTGGCAAGCTCCTGTGCTTACATCAAAAGTAACTTCGGCTGGTTGCCTAGCACCATCAAGACATCAGGTTCCCTTCTTCACGAATATATGGAACATGCATCACAGAAGCTTAGTGTATTTGTAGGAGATGTAGGAAGGAAGCTAGGTGAAACATTAAAAGCTGTGCTAAACAGGAATCCAGGATACTCTACGCTTGTGTCCGTGTCTAAAGTGCTAAATGGTGACAGTGTAGATTTACCAAAACATTTCTCTGCAAATCAGATTCCTATTCTAAAATATACTCCTTTACTTTCAAACAATGACCCCTGAAAATATGAAAAAGTATATGGTTATTCACTGCTCGTTGAAAGAAGCACAAGACTCAAAATGAAAATGCCTGCTTGTTCATTGTATGTCAACAGGTAGAAAACTGAAAATGTATCCTCATTATAAAATGCAATTATTTTGAATTTATGGTTTCACTCATTGATAAATTGGTTCAGTATTTCAACATTGCTTTACCGTCTAAAATGTAAGTAAAATAATTATGTTAAATGAGTAATTTTAATAAATATAATCCAAAACACATATTTTTTATTTCGTAATTACCTACTTGAAATTAAATTTCGGATAAATTCTGCATAAAACAAAACATTTTCCCTATAATTAATTCTATATTTAGTAAATTTTAACTCATTGTAATTAATTTGTATACTTATGGACCCATCAAATTACAAAATTCTGGGTAATTTGCAGTCTGCATTTAGATTTGAGGTGGTAATCTTAGCATTTACATTATTACATAATTTTAAGTATTTTGTCATTACACATTTTGATGTTTTTGTTACATACATATGTACATATTTCGCACCTTCATATTACATAAAAATCCGGGTTTTAGCCATCATTAGAGATTCACGTTGGCTTTAAGATAATCCAGTGTGGCGCGTTACACTTTAGTGCCTTTACACTAACACGACTCATTGAACGAAATCATACATATACGTACTCAGATGAAAGAGAAACTGAGTAGGGAAATATTAGGCATGTACTGAGAGAAGCAACTGCTAACTAACCGCCCTATGTAGTGGAGCTTATAGCAAGAATAAAATTATTGCGTTTAATATGAAACGGAACAATTATTGTTTGTCGGCAATGATGTTCACATGTTCACTATTTGTGTAACTTTGGGTTTATGTTGGGTTTTCTTTATAAACATTTAATTCACACGCACATTCAAACTCTCACTCATACTTTCAGACTCTAGGGCTTTAGGGAGGATGGAGAATGATGCTGACTAAAGAAATATTACCACCCTCCAACAGAAAATCAAACCCGGGACCTCTGGATTTGAAAGTAAGCATGCTAACCATTAGACCGCAGAGGCAGTCCTGCTTTACTTTTTGAAGTGATTATACATTTCATTTATACACTCAATTTTCAATTTTATTTGTGGAAACTGAGACGGTACTTTTAGGCCGGAAAGCTTCCAATTAAATTTTTTATTAGTTATGTAAGAAACATAATGACTATGATTAGATATAATTGAGTAACATGTAAATGTTTTCTATGCATATATGTAATTGTTGTTGTAATTTTAATTGTATTTGCAAGCCTGGAAAGTATAAGATGTAAAGCGTTCATGTTAAAACACTGTCAGGTACCTGAGTTTTAAAAGCTAGAATCTTGCACATTTTAGGAAAACAAGCCAGAAATAAAGTCTCTCCACCCGCGTATCTATTGTTATATCTCGAAGGGCATTTCTCCTTTGTTGCATTGTACGATAACGTACCGTAATAGAAAGTGAGAGCAATCATCTCACTGAATATAACTCGGGGAATTCCCTGATGCAAGATGGCAGTTTAAAGGAGGGGATGGAGAAGCCCTAATGAAAATCGCGATTTAGGTACAAAATGTTAAGTCGCGTAAAATCCTCTAGAAAACCCACCAATCAGAACTGAGTAAATTGCAGGCGCCCGTGTGTTTAAATGTACATGAAATCACAAACTTCAGGGAGTCTTCATATAGTTTCGGACAATCTCACACGCGCTACCAGTAAAAGAAGGTGTCGCCGCGAGTCAGTGCGCTAAGTGAATCAAATGTGACTATTGCAGTTTAGAAGTGCGTCGCATATTAGTGCACTTCTCGCATAGTGAAGTTAACCTGGTGCTAGAGGCAAAAAGAAGAATCGCTGCTGGAATATTCTTGTGTGTGAGTGTGTGAGTGTGAGAGTGAGTGTGAGAGTGAGTGTGAGAGCGAGAGAGTGAGTGTGAGAGAGTGAGTGTGAGAGAGTGAGTGAGTGTGTGAGTGAGTGTGTGAGAGAGAGTGTGAGAGAGAGTGTGAGAGAGAGTGTGAGAGAGAGTGAGAGAGAGAGTGAGAGAGAGTGAGAGAGAGTGAGAGAGAGTGAGAGAGAGACAGAGAGCGTGAGAGAGAGTGAGACTGAGAGAGAGAGTGAGAGAGAGAGTGAGAGAGAGTGAGAGTGTGAGTGAGTGAGTGTGTGTGTGTGTGTGTGTGTGTTTGTGTGTGTGTCTGTTAAGCCGCGTTGGTCAGTGCCGTCAATGGGAAGCAAAAGACAGTAGAGGTGAAGAAATGTAAAATAAATCTAATAAAATTCGGGAATGCTACTCCTGAATAGAACCACACTGTTTTCGCCGCCTTTCCCACTACCTGAAGTCATCGATCCCTTTTACCAAGGATAGGGTGCATTCTGTACAACCGAGCCAATGCTGGCACTAGCCGAGGACGGGCATCAAACCCAGGACAGAACGACGACGAGGTAAGAAGCGACCCCGACCCATCAAGGAGAGGAGCAACGATCTCTACAGCGAGGTTCGAACCAGGTACTGCCTCGAAGCTTCTCCTGGCTGAATATGATTTAGTATACCGAACTGTAATGTAGTTGTCATTTGCTCTTCCACCATAACATTTGGAAATAAAACAAATATATCCCAAATGGCAACAAGAAATTTTGTTGAAAATGTCCTTTTGTAATGAGAAAACAAATTTTTGACAGACGCCAGAGGTTTTTCACAGGACACTTCGCTACAATCTAAGATACAGGTACAGTTTTCGTAATATGTACACTTTTAAAATGCATTTGGTATAGCATAAACGCTGTGACCAGAAGATTTTTTTTTTTTTTTACTTCTCTAAAATATGGGGCAAAGTAAATTTAAAAAATAGCAAATACTCTAATTATATGAAGACTAAAAGTAATTCCAGGTGTCACAAAACTAATACTGAGTTTACATTAATTCATTAACGCAATGGCAACTTCCTGAGGGAAACTTAGCATCTCGAACGAAAGGCGATCTTTTGTGCCTATGTCCCTTACGGGGCACCCTCCAGGAGGATGGATGAGGAGAATGGATCCTAAGGGCGGCCGGAACGTTGCCCCGACTGAGAAGGTGGCAGGGTCCCTACATTTTCCCAGTTACAAGCACCTTGCGGAGTCTGGCTGAGCCCGGTTCCTCTCCCACTCCTTCGGGTTCGTACTCCCAATAGGGAGCGGGACTCGGAAACCGGCTCCCCTCCCCCCTCGGACTTGTACAGTCCCATGGGGGGCCCGGAAACCAGTAGCCTCGCCTTACAACCCGGTGGACGGGATTTCTAGAGCGCATTCTTTCCCCCTGCCATGCTGCTGCTGCTGCGACGCTCGCCGGCGTTTCCAACCCTGAAGGAAACCCAACGGAATAAAGAGTGAAATGAAATAATTAATGTAACGAAATGGAGGGACAGAAATTTGGAGGTTATGGAAAGCCTTTCAAGCATTCGTGTGGCGACTCTGAGAAACCCCCGAAAAAACTCAATGGTCAGGAAGGTCGGCCACGGGGATCGAACCCACGGCCTGCCGTATGCGGTCCACATACGTTACCGCCTGAGCCATCCCGCTCGGTTACATTAATTAATTAATAGAAGCAGCTTATTTTCTCTGGTAAGTGCACATTTCTTATTTCAAGAGGAGATCAATAACAGAGTGTGGAGTGCTGCAAGCTTTATATCTGCAATGCCAAGACGATGTTGTTCGTTTTCTTTTACTGAATTATATCGACAAAATAACCTTTGATGTACACACCGCAGTCTCTTTTGAAACAAGTGAGTCATTGTATGTGTATTTACACGAGACATTGGTGAGTTTGGCTGGACTTCTGCTTGACAATTATTTCGTATAGAAGAAACCAATACATTCACACACTTTCACTAGTATTTACCGTCACAGCGTAGGTCTGCATACTGACATCCCTTAATGTTGAAATATGATATTCCACCTCACATCAACCATCTCATTTTCATCCGATCCGATCAACTGGTTGCTTATACAATCTTGGTTACAGCCAGGACTATCAGGATCTCATCGTCTGCTACAAACCCGCAATTCTTTGTGGGATTCCGTGATTTACCATAAGGCGTATCTTGTTTTATTGCTGCAATCCAAGTTTTCTTCCAAATTAGATGCTGCCTACTGTTCGGAAACACGAAAAGCTTGGTCCCAGGAGGACAGCTTCTATATGTGTTGGTACATCCAACCACAGAAGTTAGTTCTACTTTTTGTATAACTTTTCTCTCTAATATTGAACTGATAGTTCCTATCGTGCGAATTCACTGCCAGGCACGTCGCATGAGCTGTTTAAGGGAGTGTTCGCTAGAGCACAGCATCTGGCGTGAGCGTGCCTCCTATATAGTATCAATGAATTCACCCGACAAAGTTTTAGAGGTTATAGAGGGATGGTGTGGGAACACCATATGATACAGGACACCTATGGTCTGTGACCACAAATTTTGAAATTACCTAATGCTTTTTCTTTTGAGTATTCGTACTGATAAATGCAAATAAGTAAAGCCTAATACGAATGCGGGCTGATTTCCACTCTAAAACAGTTAATTTATCTTCCACAAGCGCGAAAATAGCCACCATTGTACTATATTCAAAATGATGGGTTTTGCTTTTTGTGAGATAAAAAAGTTCCATCAGCAAGGAACAGTGGACCACTGACACCTCCACTTGCACGTGTAGAATCGTAAACAGGCATACGGACTCTTCAGCAGCCAAGAGCCATTGACAGGCAAGTAAAACCCAATTTGGGTGCTTTCTGGAAACTGCAAAAGACTGTAGAGTGATGGAGGGTGGTTGAGTATCTGCAATATCCCTACTTATGTATTTAGTTTAGTATTATTGTGCTACACTGATGGTTAACAGCGGCGCGTCAAGGCCGAGTGAGAAGATGGAGCTATTCAATGTCGCGAAAAGGAACGTTTTCACGTTTTCTACAAGTAAGCGCTCGCACATCATGTGTAGATATTTACTTCTTGGAAGACCAATGTTACGAGAAAACAGATGAAATGATGCAACGCTGTGTTTCACTCCATGTAGAGTTAACAGATATCTATCATTTGTTATTTCTTTGATTTCATTGGCTGAAGTGACACGCTCATTGTTGCAATGTAAAACATCAGCGACTTTCGAGAACAAACAATCTGTGGCGGCTCGTGGCTGGAAAATTAGGTGAAGAGTTAGTGGGAAAGAAAAGTATAGGTACCTATATTTATAAAAATTATTTTAATAATAATTTGTATTGACCTATTTCTTCGGTAATTTAACGCTGCAAACTTGTCGATGATGTCTTCATAGAATGGTTGTGTTTTTATTAATTGCACTAGAAGTTGTTTCTGAATCGATATATTCGCTAAAGAAGAAAGTCTCTCTGCTGACATTGCATTCCTCAGGTATGTTTTTATACGCTTTAGACAAGAAAAACTTCGTTCCACGGAGGCCGTAGTAGAAGAGATTGACAGAATAAGGGGGAACAGTTTATAAGTGTCCGTAAAGATGTCCTTATCCACATTAGGCATTTCTAAGATATTTCTGGTGGGAATATTTCTGTACTTCTCATCGGCATACACAAAAGAAACTTCGTTTCTTAAACGTTGTGTCTTGGGCAATACAGGTCCAAAGAAAGTTGGCAAGTTTTCAAGTGCACTTGAAAAAAAAAAAAAAAAAAAAAAAAAACTTGCGTGGTATTCTTCAAATTTTGTAGTATCGGCCAGGCAAACAAATTGAATTTTTTCACAGTCACGAAATCTCTCATTCATTTCCATCAAAACGTGATCCAGAATTTCGTAATACAAGGCTCGACACGTTCGAATACGCTCAACCTGAGAAAGGGAATTGTACTCTCTGAGAAGCGCATATCCGCCATTTTGCTGGCTTTTTCAAACAATTGAAAAATACTGTTCATTCCTCTTGTTCTTTAGCATATCACAAGTGGTCCTTATTTTTGATACACAGTAGTTTACATCCAGTGAACTCTTCTGCAAAACATCCAACAATATATCTGTCAAATAAAATATGTCAAGAAACACTACCGCTAGAAACGCAAATTCAAAATTGTTCATGTCGTTCAGAAAGCCCCTGGCAAGCAGGATCGAATTATCATCAGACTGTGACAGGAAACTATGGCTTTGAAAACCTCTCTCAACTTTTCCCAGCCATCCACAATTACACGCAACAATTTTGACTTGGAGCTCCATTTGATAGATGTTAAAGTTGGATTGTGTGGTCCCTATACAGAAGTAATTGGGTAGGTTCTCTTTGCTGAGTGAGTGATGGAAAAAGGTAGGAATTCCAGTAATCGAAGAAAAAAATATACGACACTGTAATTATTATTATTATTATTATTATTATTATTATTATTATTATTATTATTATTATTATTATTATTATTATTATTATTATTATTATTATTATTATTATTATTATTATTATTATTATTAATTTTTTTTTTTTTTTTTTTTTTTTGCAACTTTGTCGCAAGACTAGATTTAGACGATGTGCAAAACAGTGTACAAATACTGTAAAAGGAGCTTTTTCCTTATTTTTTTCTGGAGTCCATTTAAATGGCCAGATATCACGTTTGCACCATCATCACACTGGCCTACTAATTTCTGCTTGTAGCCAAATGGTTTCAAGATGTTGTCCAATAAAATAAACAGCGTTTCTGATGTTCTGTCGGCACTTACATCGCATAAACCTAAGAAATGCTCCACAACATATCCTTCAGCATTAACGTACCTCACTATTGCAGAACACTGAGACACTTGTGTAATATCTGTCGTATCATGGACCTGGACAGAAAAAATCAACAGTTTGCAATTCAGTTTTTACAAATGCATTGATGTAGTGCGAAATGCAATCCAATAGTTCATTTTATATACTTTTTGACTCGCCACTGAACACACTTTTTATCTTGGAATGTTGGTTCTGTATTTGTATAGGACTCCTAGATGCCAGTAACGTCAGCAGTTCCTTAAAATTCCCACGATTAATTGAGCCTGTTGTTTCATCGTGACCGCAGAATGCTAATTCATGCTTGCATAATAGAGTTCTGCATCAATAACTGACTGCAGGAAAAGCCTATTTGAACTGCACGTTATACACTCTAGCATTCTCCTTCAGTGCATCTGAAATTGTATTTCGATTTCTTTCAAAACTTTTCAAATTAACCTGGCATTTTAAATACTCTGGCGAATCCGAGTGTTTGTGTAATGTGCGTGTTATATTCAACAAAGCAGAAAATCCTTCACTATTCCAAACGTTACTTTTATTGCTAAAAAGCAAGCATGGCCAACAAAACAATTTCTGCAGAGTTGGGGAGGAGTACAACCATGGAAATTCCACAAACCACGATTGTTTGAAACGAAGATTGTAGCATTTTCCTGAATGTTTCACTTCTTTCGTATCACATATTTGTTGAGATTCAGTAGGGCGCCCACAATTTGAAACTTCCTTCTTATCTTCGTCTTTCCAGCGTGAAAAAGGTGTTTCTAATCAAATACACACTATATCATAAGCAGGATTCATATTTAAAGCATTACTGCACTAAACGCAAACAACAATACACTACTCGACGTGTTTCACAGCCAGCATTCCAGCATTCGAAAACAGGTCGTACAGGTTCTCCTGTACGGCATGTTTATCTTTACAGCACTTAGCCGCTTAATGCGACTTTATCTGTGCAGTATAGAAGGGGTTCATATTTGTTCAAGCTTTTGTGCCTGTGGACAATGGTTTCTCCCTGCATACCTAAGTTTGGATGCAGGAAGGGGGCAGGATTCACAGCCAGGAAGTAACGACGAGAAAGAGTAAGTGTGGCAAGATACAAATACTGGTGAAGTGCCACTTCACCTACTTCCCCTGAATAGCCGCCCCTGCAAACAAAACATTTGGTGTGTGTTACCTGACAGGCTTCTTACGATCAAACTTAAAGCGCATGTTAAGCATTACAGTAGCACAATAACAGTTCAACTTCATTTCCTTCCATCCTGGCTTTACCGCTTGGAAACTTATGTGTCTGATCATAAGTATCAGAGAGACAAGCAATAGCTGTAATAATAGCGCAGTCATTGATGTGATTGGCTGTCAAGCCGGTGGTACTGTGTTCAAACCCTGTACGAGCGGTTAAACATTATTTCTTTCTAAACAGGTGAATGGCGTACGTTTGGAGTCAACCCAACATTAATTTATGGCATTTCTTTTAAAGATTAAGTACGGGAATTCATTTACATGGAAAGTTTGAACATAAGAGTAGTATAGCCATCATTTCCTGTAACAAGCACCAACTTAGGGAAGTTTTATTAATGTCGCACTGGCTGGTTGTGGATATTGATCTATTGTAAACTACCTTGAACTCAAAGATCCTAAGTATCCTCAATCAGAGCGGTTGTGTCACATTCTTCTATAAGCTCTAAAAGTTTGTCGGTTGAATTCTATAACATGCTGTATAAGTTCTCGACGTGTACAGCACTACAATTCTATCCTATTCCAGCCACGAGTCGATTACCCCTGAGGATGCCCGACAGCGAGACGAGTGAAATGTTAGGTGCTTCATCATCTACTGGACCACGGCCAATTAGCACGGAAACTTCTTTTTGTGACACTAGCTCATCACTATTGTAAATGTATTCATTGTGAACGAATAGTTACTCAACAAGATTTAAGTAAATTAAATAGAAACAAAAGTTGGTTTTGATTTTACCAAAGCAAATAATTATCGCAAGCTGAAGTATTTGTCATATTTTGTGTACAATAAAGGAAGGCTGTAACCCCTCCCTGGATCCTTCTACGCCTGGAAGGGAAGTTACCCTTCCCCTTTCTCGCACAGCAGAACTGCTTCTTCGTGTTTGGAGAAGGTCGCCATTTAACCCAAGTGCATGAAATTACTGTTCCCTTTTAGAAGCGTAGATATTCAAAAATAGTGCAACAGCATGTTGTTTTCATGAAGAAACTGTTTGTTGCACAAGCCAAAAAGGGGCTTACACAAGCTGTAGTGACAGCTGGAGACATCTCCATGTCGTTACGTGTTTGGGTACAGTACAAGTACAGAATAACGAGATTGATGATGGTGGGGATGGGCATAGTGTTTATGTACTTGGATGGCACGAACGCAAACACGAAATAATTGTTTCCACAGCTGTTCGTAGCGAGCGCACCTAAACACGAGCTGACATGCATTGGATTGTTGTCTGTTGCATGAGGGAACAATGCTTATTGGTGGGGAGTGGAAAATGGAGGGGGGTTATCGATCCTTGTGTGGAATCGATGTTGGAAGTTGCCCAGTGGACCCATTGCGCAGATAGTTAAAGCAGAAAAATGGAGGTACGCCGTACCGCGCCCGAAGTTTTGAAAAATCGCCCACAGACGCAGGCAGCTATGTATCAATTCGCTCGTTTTTGATCAAGAATGTCAAATTACTATTCCCTCCTAGTGCCTACTGGAGGATCCTTGGCTGTGGTAGCGCTGGCTAACTTTAACTTACCTACAAGCGAAATGGCATACGTATCAAAGTAGAACAGGAGAGGGTTTACAGACTTACGCACATTTCAGCAACACTTTAACTTTCACAGAAAAATTAAGATTTTTCTCAGAATTAATACTAATGATTTATTTAAAACATTTTGGATTCGGATACTTGCACGTCAAGACCTACTTTCCCGAATGTTAAAATTCCTTTAGTCATTGTATAGATACCGTGACACACAAATATATAAAAATGTAATAACAATTAACTTCAGGGCGGCACCGTAGCTCAGTGGTAGAGCAACTGTCTCTTGTGCGAGGGGTTCCGGTTTCGATTCCCATCTAGGTAGGAATTTTTCTCTAGTCAAGAGTATTTCCCATCATCTGAGTGTGGAAGTATAAATGTGTCATAATCTTCATCTTCACTGCTGCCTGTTCCGACTTCAAAATGTGTCTGGCCATCGTTTTCTTGGTCTTCCCGGGTGTATTTTCCCAATAGGCCTATAGTTAACACTTTCCTTGGGATCCTTTCTCTAGGCATTCTATTAACATGCTCTCTCCATTCATTCCTGTAACTGAAATTTTTTTCTGCCAAAGAATTTATTTCTTCCCTTATTTCTTCATTTGGAATTTTATCTAAAAGTGTGCATCCTTTTGCTGTTCTTAAGAATCTCACTTCGACAGCCTGTATCTTGTTTGTGTCAGTTTTTGTCAACGTCCATTTTTCGGATCCATAAAGAAAAGTAGGCACGGCCACTACTTTATAACACTTCATTCGTGTTTGTTTCCTGCTTTTTGTTTTAAGGCTTCTATTTATTGTGCCGCATATTTATTTGTTTATTTTCAAAATCATTTTCAGATTTATAGTTGACATATGTCCCTAAATATTTAAAATCCGTGACTTGCTCTAATATATCATTAATTACAATTTTGATTCTAACAGTGTATTTGCCTTAGAATGCCGCTGTTTTTGTTTTATTTGTCGAAATTTTAAAATTATACTTGTCATATAACTTCTGCGAAATATACACTGCTTTTTGCAGCTTATCTTCAGTTTTACTTAAAATTATATGGTCATCTGCAAATAGCATCGTCTTAGGCGTAAAATTTGGTGCAATATGAACGCCTCTGTTAATTTTAAACATCCACTCTATAATCAGGTCATTTATATAAATGTTAAACAATATAGGAGATAAACTGCAGCCCTGCCTTACACCTTGATTTACATATGTTTGTTTGCTATACCTTCCATTTCCAACATGTACGCTGATTGTTGTCTTTATATATATCTTTATCTTTATCTTTATCTTTATCTTTATCTTTTTTTGTCTTTATATATATATCCCATACATGTACAGGTGCAAATGAATAACACCGCACGAATTTTTCTGGTAATAGAGGGTTCATAGACAAACAATTTGAGATAGGAAACCAATGGTCTACGACGTCAAGTTAGTAAGTTATACGTATTCAAAGTAATTCGAGATTGTGACCAATAAATCATAACCAGAAAGAAGTATATCAATACTATCCACTGGAATCAAAATAGTGCTTATTAGGAACTTAGTGAAGCCTGTCTGCTGTCTCTCTGAAGAAGCACTTTTAAATTGTAGCTTTACGAAAAGCGCTTAAATTGGACACTTAGCATATGTCTGCACGCCACTGCAATGGACAATAGATTGTGGCAAACAGTCACAGAAATATAGGGCAGCACTAAAGCGTGTGCGTTGGCCGCGCGGTTAAGCCGACTGAGTGTAGACCTCAAGAAACCGAGAAATCGAGTTCAAACCCGATAAGGTTATGAGTATTTTTTTCTCTCCTTATTTTGAGAGAAATGTTGTTCCTTTGGTTTAAAATAGCAAAATACGACCATGATATGCAATGTACAGAGTATTGTTTACTTTTACTTCTTCTCACATCTGATGACTTAGGCTGGAAGGTTATGTATTGCCATTTGCCTAAAGCTGACTGTAGGCTATTTGTCCATGTCAATAACAGAAATGTTCCTTCCAACAGTTGAACTGCAAACAGTTCACAAAACGTTGAACCAGTAATAGCACAAAGTACTACAACTCCCCAAACAGACGCTGAATACCTATGTGTCAGCATGACAAGTGTCTAATACTGCCATTAGGTGACCTTAATAACCCTGGAAGACACTAACACCACCATGTGGTGACTGTTTCCTACTCGAGTCACCCACGTCTCATTTCCTATTTCCTTCAGCACACAGTCACATTGCGTTAGGCTTGAACCATCCCATTTAAGTGAAAACGAAATTCTCAGTGTGTACCTACTATTTAGGTCATGCAAGTGTAAATAATAGTTAAACATACTTGAAACAAAAAGTTAATGATTAGTTAAGCGAAAAATTACAGCGACCCACACAAATGCTTCGTGTAAATCAAATTAGATTAAATATGCGCTTATGAAGGACAAAAGAAAAAAGAGCATTAAAAATATGGGGTTATGAGTATTTGAACTTGCGCTTTCAATGCGCGTGTGTCTTTGCGTTCGGGCATCATAACCATTGCGCTAAACAGACAGTCTACGAAATTCGTCCGCTTGTTTCCTCATCATACGTTATAGCTGCAGTAGTCATGCTCAGTGGCGTGCATACCCTCAAACAATTTTAAGGCACAGTTCTGTAATTTCTAAGCCTAGACTATAGGCTTCCTGTATCAAACTGATTACCTATGAACCGTCTATCACCAGTAAAATTCGTGTGGTGTTATTCATTTACAACCTGTATATATAATTTCCTATAGTTTTTCCGTACGTACAAGGTCAAAAGCTTTTTCCATAATCGATAAAAGCTATATGTGTTTCAAGGTTAAATTCCCTTCTTTTTTCTATTATCTGCTTAACTGTGGATCTGTACATGATCGTCCTTTTGTAAAACCATTTTGTTCTTCTAATAATAGAACGTCTGATATGTACTGTAATCTTAACTTAATATTCTTGCGGGCGGGGGGGGGGGGGGCGCTTTTTACGGACGATTAAAAATTTCACGCCGCGTAATTGAGGCATATATATTTTGTACTTTTTTCATGCCCTTAAAAATATTTTGAGGAATAGGAGGCTTGCTCTTTTAAATATTGTGAGATATTTATTTTAAAGGTTTTATTTTCATTTTTACATCCGAAGTTAAGTAGAGTTCACTGTATTCTGAGTTGAACTGCTTCCATTCATTCTCAGCGTGTTCATAGTCCTCAATGTTGATTTCGCTTTTGTTTAATCTGTTGTAGAAAGTATCCCTAGGAAGCAAACATGCCTCGTTCAAGGCATCCCACGATGTGACGTGATCATAGGGGAATACTCCCTTGCGAGTCTTCAAGTCAATCTTTTCTGCTCCAAAGTATTTTAGTGTTTCAGGGTATCTAGCCAGAGTATTTTACCAAGTTCTCCAAGCTCGCATTCACGAAACGGAAGGTGTCTACGAACCTGAGTTTAATATTTCCAATATACTTTGAAAATGACATTAGCTTTCTTCTGAGTTAGGAATGACCTTACTCTTTCGTTGGTGCAGTACACTTCCTTAACAGTGAAGTGTGAATCATATCCGCTCAGCTATATATGAAGACAGGAATATAATTCGGCGTTTTACAAGCCAGGTTACTCTTGTTATTCAGACTTCCTCTCTATTTGCCACTTGTGTGGTCACCTACTTTCCAGTTCCTTTCTGTAAATTCTCCTCCACACAGGTAACATATTGTAGAAGACTCAAAAGATTCTTGTTGCTCACCAGTCAACCTCATTAGTTTTGTATAAGAAACTAATTTTATTCGCTAGATACATCAGGTATTTCATGAATTTTTGAGCAGCGTCAGATCCTCGGTAAACATAAGTTTCTGTAGGAAGATCTCTCAACATGTTCAACGCTAGACAATGGTTTGACGTAAACACCAAAGCTTATTAGGATGTGCTTCTGTTATGAAAATGTTTAAGTTTTCAGGACTAGCAGGACAGGTATGATAAGGAGGGAGAATGCTCTCAAAATATACACAAATGGCATATGGCAGTTTCAGCATCCTTTCAACGTTTTTGAATCTGACGATACAATTCTCCTTACTAGGCACAACTATCCTAGCAACCCTATGTTGTCCACATATTTCTCAATGGTTCTCCAATTTTTCCAAACCACTTGGCCCATGCCGAACTGTCAAAATGACTGAAACAATGTTTGCATGTATAATTAACACCATCATGCTAGTTTTCTGTGGACGGATAAGCCCCTCAAAGTTCTTGATATATGCATAGTGATTTCTACCACTGTCATCACTTATTAATAACAGATCGCGATGATCAAATAATTCTTCAGCAACTAACTTTATAGGAAACACATTATGCTCCTCATCCAAGCCGAAAACATTAACAGATATATTATTAAAAAATTTCTCAAACTTAGGGATTTCAGTCAAGCTGGCAGGAAACATGACGCAAGCGAAGCTGTACTTTTCTTGAAGATCCTTATACTTGCTGCGCATCCTTTTGAACTAATTTAGCGAGCGCAACGTACATGAAACATGTTTTATCATTATAGTTCTGAGGAGATACGCACGCCTCCTTTGCTCCAAGAGGTTGTGGTAGCGAAAGATAGCTTAATACGAAGTCGGACACCAACAGTTAATAAGGCCCAATTAATACCCTTAAGCTGAGACTCCTCCATCGCAGTAGAAAGTTTCTTGAATTTCATTTCCAAGATAGCGTCCAAGTCACTTTCTAAAAACACGGGTTAGTTGCGTGTTTTAAACGTTTTATAAGTGATGTCACCAACAGCATTAATGAAGCGGCATTCAGCCATGATGTTAATTTTAACATTTTTATGAACTCTCAGTTCTTTCTTTATAGCTTGAAGTATCCGAGGCTTTGATTGCTGGAGATATGTGTTCAGGTCCTGTGATGTTTCACATTGAATGAAATGATTTAAGACGATCTTGAAAAGCCGTTTCATATTCTATGATATCCGCTTCATTAGGGATCATTAACAATAATTTATGTTCGCCAGGTTTGAGTTTGATTTTCTTGACGCTCATAGGTGTTTCACAGAGTTCTTCATGTAAATCTCTTCGACGCTTAGTAGCGTAAACGCCACCACAATTCTTGCACACAAAAATTGACCACATATCAGCTCGCGCCGCTTTTTGTGATCTTCTTCATAAACCTGTTTCCACATTTGGTGCTGCTACAGCTGATCGCAGAACGAAAATCAGGTTCATTATCCATAGCAGTCTGTAATGATGTTTTGATTAATTTGCACTAAGAGTTGCGGTCATATTATTTAGTTCTTATGATAAGAGCAATGAATATTATTGAAAAAATGAGTTCATTAGTTAAAGAGCATTATTCCGTATTGACTTCATGTGAGAAATGTTTCAAACTTTCTTAAAATACTTACCAGCAATGAAATATAGACCCTTATTTCTTCGGATTAATACCTTTCTGTCTAGACAACTTCTAAAAGCTACTGATAGCTACACCACTAAGAGGAGCTGATGTACTGGACTCGAAGCGAAAACACGCAATGAAGGTCTATTTCTTTTTTTTTTTTGGGGGGGGGGATGGAGAGGAAAAATCCAGTTCCGAGACCCCAAGCTACTATAGGAGTCGCCATTGAAGGTGGCCATACCTACTAAAAAAACCTTCCATCGGAATAGGGGAGTAAAAGGCTGCAGCGGTACCGCCTGTAGTACCCGCGCATTCAGTGCTGCGGAATAGGGCTGGTTCGCAGAGCGTAACCAGAAGTAAGGATTGGGAGCTTGGAGACAGGCTTGATCAAGGCCCAGTTTGCCCCCTGCGGAGTCCTGAAGAGTATAGTTAACATTCGTTGTGATTGTTGTTAGGAATCAGGGTGTAATCTTGTCGATATTGCTTGGCGTCGTAGCGCCACGTGTGGTTCATGCGCCTCAAGTCTGTGCGCGTGTCGATACCCTGCATACTGCGTCCCTGAAACAATCTAAATAAACATGCACATACACACGGCAAAATCAAGTACATACATTAACCTAATAATTAAATTATTGGTGAATTGCTCGCCAGTGGCGTCGTCAGTTAAGGAATGTCTAAGCTCGATTTATTCTAACAGTGCGTACCTCATAAATGACTACGTGGTTCAAGATTAAGTTTGTATTTTGAATAGATATACTAGTAACATACGGGAGCCAAGATTAACTTGTTATATTTTTATTTGTCCTGCTCAACGTTAACACGCATTTTTTTCCATATTTTAAAGTTTAACAAGGCAAAGTATATCCCAATCACGGTCTTTCTCTATTCACACGGATCTTTTATCGTTTTTATATACTTTCAAGCGAAACCGCCATGAACTGCACAAATGATCTAGCTGTCAACAGGTTCTTGAACTTCACTTACTCACTCACAGACTCATTGAATTCCACTCTGCATTAGAGAATTGAACACATTAAGCAATATGTACCTTTCGTTCTCTTTAATAGTTGATTTTTCTGACATCAGCTAGGTACACAGATTCACATTGGCCATGCTTACCAGTAACTCCTTAATTGCACTTGCGTTGATTGAATCGCACTAAACCAATCGTAACACTAAAAATGACACTTAAAACCGGTAAAAAATGCTGTGTAAATCGAATGTGTTAATTGTTTACTTTCTCGTAAGTAAATATCCTGAAGATAACATATACGCTATTTAATAATACTTATTTTATTTCTTACTTTTAGTGGTACATTTACAATTACTTGAGTTGAGCAATAATACGGGCACCATTACTTGCGTCATGTTCATTATAAGATGGTTGCAGCAGCAATCGTATTACTGTCAACGGCCAATCATATTTTTCTGTGTCACGTGCATTTATTTACGAACAGTAGATTAAATAATGATGAATACAGAACAGCGATGTCCAACGTTTGCAAAAGAGGGGAGATTGGATATACCTAGTGCCACTTTATGCGGACTGCACCACTCTTTTAACACTAAATTGTGTTGCAGTGGCGGTATGGTTGCATGTAAGCTGCGTTTGATTTACGAAAGCACTTTCAAGTCTTGTGCGATAAACATCTGTTCATTAGTGACCTCTTTGGTACTGCTTACGTTTAAGAACTCTATCAATATTTGGCGACAAGGTCGATGTGCATAGCCTTAGAAGATACACCAAGTGAACGTCGTGTAACATATTTCGATACAGACTTTTAGTATAGTTCAATTTGGAGAAACTCTGTTCACAAATATATGTAGTACTCACTGTTATATAAATTAATTCTTGCAAGTGCTTATTTCTCTGTATGTATACTACATTTTAATCGAAATTAGCATTGTCAGGAGTTCTTTTACATGCCAATAAATCTACTGACATGGAGCTGTCGTTTTTAAGCACAATTAAAAACCATTGGTCTGGGCTGAAATTGAACCCGCAACCTTGGGATCAATAGGCCAGCGTCTGACCTCTTGTAGGTACAGGGTGATATGGGAAGCAATAGTGAAATGTTTTAAGAGCTGGTTATCATGCGATGGCTTTGAAATTTCGTTCTCTTTGTAAGGCCAAGACATAAAAAAGAAACGAGTAACATATTCCTATTTGAGAAAAACATAAGTGTTGGCAAATTCAAACAAATAATAACGAATATCTCGGATATGGTTCACTAAAAAGAAAGAACAAGTAGTTGACAAATTGTGTGGTTTAAAGAGCTCCACATTTTGTGTTTAGTAAGCTTTTGTATGTATCTTGCTGTTTACCATTTATGCAAAACCATCCAGAATGAAGAGGACATTTCCAGAAAATTCAAAGTATGACAGAAACTGTCATGGAATCGCCTGTTTGTGTCCGTCACTGGATACTGACTGTCTGGTTGTGAGTTCTACACGCCACAGGCAAGAGCTGATTCACCCCCCGGCTGAAGGGAGCATCAGCTATAGCGTCTACATAGAGACAACGTTGGACATCGGTTGCATAGAATATAAGTGAATGTTTCGACAAGTCTAACTTTAATGTGATGGTGATCATAATAATAATAATAATAATAATAATAATAATAATAATAATAATAATAATAATAATAATAATAATAATAATAATAATAATAATAATAATAATAGTGATACTGATACTGACACTGATAATGATGATGATAATGATAATGATGATAATAATAATAATAATAATGATGATGATGATAATGATAATAGTGATACTGATACTGACACTGATAATGATGATAATGATAATGATAATGATGATAATAATAATGATAATGATGATAATGATAATGATAATGATGATGATAATAATAATAATAATAATAATAATAATAATAATAATAATAATAATAATAATAATAATAATAATAATAATAATAATAATAATAATAATAATAATAATAATAATAATAATAATAATAAAATAGTTTTGTTTCTCCAGTAGAAACACTCGCAGTGAAGGAAGGCTAAGAATGTGAGAAGATGCAACCCAGTTCCCACGTGTTGGTTGAGGATATTTATAGGTACGTTAGTGGATATTGACCAGAGTAATTGTGGCCGATGGTGCCGGCGGTGATACAGGTCCCAGCGACCTGGAAAACCACAGTGGCCTCCTTAAACTTACGCGTATCGAATCGACCAGACTGCTTGTCTGCGATGGGAGAGCCCACAATCTCCACGGCCGGTGGCATCAACATCTGCGATGAAAGCTAGCAATAAAAGAAGCCTCGATCCTTTAGCAAATAAAACCCAAGAGAGAGGGAGAGAGTAAGAGAGGTGGGAAGAGAGAGAGAGTTGGGGAGGGAGGAAGAGAGAATCGAAGCAAGAGCCTTTGTGTGAATGAGGAGCAGCAAGTCAGGATTACAAACGCTTAGAAATGAAGAAATGCGGAAGAAAATAAGAGTCGACAATAGAGAACCTGAAAAGGAGAAGGCCACATAAAACAATGCTCCAATATCGATGTTGGGAAATTCATAAGAAGGATAAGGAAGATTGTTACTAGGCAACAACTGGGATAGAGCAAGGGAAATACAGCGCGAAGAAAGCCGAAAGAAAAATCAATATACGTATTTTTGTGCTCCAATCAGCCATCTCAATTGTTCTCGGATTACTGTTTTACTAGTTTTAACTCTATATATCCAACCTAGATTACATTTGTAACATTTCACTGCTATAATCAGTGTAAAATTCATCAAACACATAATTCATTAACTTTATTTTATATCATGTATTATTATAATTAATATTACTAAGGAAATAAATAAAAAAGACAGGTGGATGCCAGTCCATTTGTGAACTCGAGTCATCACACATCTTGCTAATGGAGGTTGTAAACCTCTTGTACTTACTTTACCTAAAGCGAATTTTCTATTTATAAAATTAGAAAGCAAACCTGGTACCAAGCAGTCCGATTACAAAAAATGTGATGTGTTGCACTCACATGACTTTCTCTACTCTTATACTAACCATTCTTACAAACTCTTATGCGTCTATCTTTTTCGTGTTGAGATAAACATTTGCAGAAATTATCTTACTGCTAACGTTCTTGTAGGTGAAAGGAGAATATGGGAACAGAGTAGGATTTGAGTGATAGTTAAATCTTTTAAAGCTGGTCGCTATCTGAAGGCTTTGAAATTCCGTTCTCTTTAAACGGCCAAAAGATAAAAAGGTGAACAACGACCATCCATTTGAGACAAGTTGAAGTATTGCAAAACTCACACAAAGAACAAGGAATATCTCCGAAATGGTTCAGTCCACAAAAAATCCATTTGAACATAAACTGTGTTTTAACGAAATCTACATTTTTGATATAGGTCTCTAGCGTTTTACCAGTAGTGCCAAAGCCATCAAGAGTTCAACAGGACTACATGAGCTATAGCCAGAAAATTCAAAATATACATTTTGTTTGCTATAAAATGACTTAAACATGTGACATTTTAATCAAAATCATTAGAACTGTTTTTGAGAAAATCAAAATTTTCCATGTAAAGAATAATTTAGAGGAGGAGGAATTTTCTCGCGTCGCATTCTTGAAAAATATTAAACATAAATACCAAGTTTGGTGTTTAAACGCCTTTTCGTTTTTGAGCTATGCTATTCACACACACACACACACACACACACACACACACACACACACACACACACACGCTTGTCCTAAAACTGCTTTTTTATTCATAGGGCTTCAAAACATGTTTCCGGTGAAATCTCCACATTGAATTTTTAGGTCGAATACAATACTTCCCTTACTTACTTACCTACGTGTAGAAAAAGTAAAAATGCAGTCAATATTTTCTAAATGCTTCTTATGCTACAATTATGTTACCTATATTTTGCCAAGAATGCTATTATATCTGACCTAACGTCCAAATTACGAAGTATCTTGACATATTTAATCTTGAGTCTTGAATTCTTGAATTTGCCTCCGGTTTTTTTTTTTTTTTTTTTTTTTTTTTTTTTTTTTTTTTTTTTTTTTTTTTGCGTGCTTTGTATAATGCTGGATACCAAGCTTTATTTAAGGGCTTTGTTTCTTCCTTCCTATTGAAGTTATCTTTATGTTTGAAAATCTCTATGGCTTCGGGACTTAACCGGGAGTAAAAATGAAATATGGGAGACAGGATAGCTGTGTCGGAATCCTGTATTTCTGTAATGAAAAGAAAAGTTCGAAACTGAAACTCTTAATACACACAGCAAAGTCAATATGATTAGATTGTTACGAGAATTCTAGAGGACATTTTCGAGTTCAGAACCTAGAAATCCGCTCTCAAGAATGAACACGAAAAGCATATGAAGCGAAATCGGTTATTAACTTATTACATCATTTTGAGAAGCGTTTGTGAAACAGGAGCATTTGTTGTACCCTGAAACCTTTAACACCGTTAGTCACAACAAGTATTGTGTATTTGCTTGTTTCGAATCAAAACAAAGCGCGGTTTCGCACACCCACACACACACACACGTCAAAGCAAACAAAATCACGATCAGTTTGTTATTTTCGTTTGAATACCATTCATCGGTGCTTACGAGGCTAGGAAAATAATTTAGAGGTACATAGTTAAAAACATTGGCTTCTCATGACGCCTATGTTAGCAGAGGAGGGGGACGCAGCGGCAAAGCGGTAAGCCTTGCCCTTGAAAGGGCTATTGACCCGTGGTGTTAGTTAAAACAATGAATAAATTTTCAGAATGTAGATAATTACTGAATGTATCTGCCAAGGAACTGCATTCAGCTGTTGTTTAAAATGCCTTCATATATGTTTTCTCATTTCTAAACGTTTGGAAAAGGCCAGTCCTGACAAGGCTACAAAACGTATCAAAAGCATCATTTTTACTTTCTCTACTACGTATAGCAAGCAGAGGAAGTATTATATTCCCCCCAAAAATTCGATGTCGAGATTTTACCGGAAATATGTTTTGGGGGCCCTGAATCTAAAAAAGAAAAAGAGCATCTTTAGAAAAATTTCGCGCGCGCGTGTGTGTCAGTCTGCGTGTCAGTCTGTGGAGAGAATAACTAAAAAACGAAAGTCGGTTAAAAACCAAAGCTGGTATTTAAGTTTAACATATTTTAATGATGCGACACGAAGATTTTGAAGAAAATTGCTCCACCCTAAACTACCTTTTACATAGAAAATTTTTCTAAAATTTTGATTTTTTCAAAAATGGCTCTGACCATTTTGATTAAAATGGCATATGTTTAAGATATTTTTATGACAAATGAAATGTATATTTTGAATTTTCTGGCTATAGCCTATGTAGTCCTGTTTGCTCTGGATGCCTTTTGCACAACTGGTAAACCGTAAGAGATAGACCATATCTTACTACACAAAAAATGTAAATCTTGCTAAAACACACAATTTATGTCTGAATAAATTTTTCTGTAGGGTGAAACATTTCGGAGATATTCCTTGTGTGAGTTATGGAAAACGAATTTTCGTCAAATGGCACATCGTTATTCATTTATTTTATATGTTAGCCGTGCAAAAAGAAGGGAACTTGAAAGCTTTAAAAGATTTGACTATCGCTCAAAGCCTACTGTATTCCCCTTGCACCTACAAGGAAATAAACAATAAGATAATTTTTGCAAATGTTTATCTCAACTAACACGAAGAAGATATAGGAATAAGAGTTTGTAAGAATGGTTAGTATAAGAGTAGAGAAAGTTATGTGAGTGCACATATGAGATTGTTTTGGATTCAGGAGGCCTAAAAACATATTTCCAGTGAAATTTCGACATCGAATTTTTGGGTCAAATACAATACTCGTTCTACGTACTATACGTAGTGCAGAATGTAAAAATTAACAAGTGCAGGTAGAACTAAAGCTCACAATATTTTAATAAATAGGGTCGTAAGAAAAGGATCTAATATCAAATCTAATAATATAATAATCTGTATTATATTATATTTATATAATACAGAGCTGGAAAAAATAAGATAAAATATAACATTATAAATCATTATACAACTGCATAGATTTCATTATATGTTTCGTCATTCAAAATAATGAAAATGATATACAGGATTTTTATATTATTTAAGCAATATCTGTAAAGAGTATGATTTCAGGATTTCCACGGAAAAGACTAAGATCCTAGCATTTTAGGGAATGTTTCAAATACGTTCCAAGATTATTTTAGAAGTAAAATGCTACAGTAAATTAAACACTTAAACTATCTGGGTTGTGCCATTAACATATGTTTAATGAATCTGAAGAGGATATTAATAAAAAGCTAGCAAACTTTCAATTAAGTGTGATACAACACATCGGACGTTAAAACATAAAACAAAGAATGGCATCAGAATTTAATGTTGCAGAATAATGACTGTTCTACCTCATCTTTACGGATTAGAAACACAGTAAAACACAAAAAATCAATATAAGGCACAGTCATTTATAAGGATAGCAAATGAAAGCATAAGTTCTGATCGCTTCCAAAATAAAGAAATTAGTTACGAATTACACTTGGAATAGAAGATAGTATCAGTGAAACTTCTGGATAAACTCGGAGACTCTTGAATGTATTGAAGAAAAGAAAAATGCATATAAAATGTGGCTAAGCTCCAAAAAATATGAGGACCGACAGAATACTTATTGTATAAAAGAAAAACTAGAATAGCGGTTAGGAAACAAAAACAGGAGTCGTGGGATAGAACGTGTGGAGAAATAGAACACACAGTAGGATATGAGTAGAGAGAAGATGAGCTTTCTGGCTCAAGAAGTGGCATAAGTGACATGAGCTTTTTGGCTCAAAAAGTGGCATAAGGGACATATCAGTCACGCCCCCCTCCTCCCCCCTCCCCCTCCCCCTGCCCCTCCACCCCCACATGTGGGAATTTCCAAAAGGTAATAGTGACTTTGGCTCAATTAGCATAAATTCCCCATTAATAATCCACCCCCCTCACACTCCTCTCCCTCCCCCCCCCCCCTTAAGTGACATGGGTATTTCTTTGGACACGTGGGAATTCCGAAAACAGAGAGGGTGGATGGTCTGTCGCGATCAGGATGACAAAGGAAGGATAATTAATGACCCCTGTCCCCCCTGACCCTCCTATTCTAGTGTCTGCATGTGTTTTCGAAAGAAGAACGTGAGGGTAAGAAACCCTACAATGAATGGCCCCTTTCAGATCTTGATATATTTATGTGACAGTTGGAAATGTTTCCCTCGGACAGTTTTTGAAAAGAACAAGATTCAACTTGCAACGGTGAGCATAGAGGATGACAAAGGAAGGGTAATTAATGACCCCAGTCCCCCTGACACTCCTATTCTAGTGTCTGCATGTGTTTTCGAATGTGTCAGTTGGAAATGTTCCCCTCTGACAGTTTGAAAAGAACAAGTTACAACTTGCAAGGGGGGGCAAGTATAGACGTGTCTGCACGTGTTTTCGAAAGAAGAACGCGAGGGTAAGAAACCCTACAATGAATGGCCCCTTTCAGATCTTGATATATTTATGTGACAGTTGGAAATGTTCCCCTCTGACAGTTTTGAAAAGAACAAGGCTTCATCTTGCAAGGGGGCGAGCATAGACATCCCCATTTTCCTGTCTGAACAGGCCTAGTGTTTTTCTCTTAACAAAGCAGCCAAAGATCACCACCTGCAGGAAGAAACCTTTTCACAAGCGAAAGGATACTTCTGTATTGACGCGTGGACCACCCATGTGGTCCCCCACTGCGAGGGTTTCCCTGCCTTCCCATTGTGTTGAATGGCCGTCCAACCCCACCAACACTTCAATGCGTTCCCACACAGTGGGGACAAAAGGAAACCTGTAACATAACTCTTAGCAGAAAACAAACTTGCAGTTCGACATAACGAAACTTTTACTGATCAAAATCTATCCCCCCCCCCCACACACGCATTCTTCCGAAGAAAAACCTATTCTCACTGAAATTTTCGGACCGCACACATCTTTGACTTTGCACTAGCCATTAAGCGGAAGGGTAATGAGGCTTTTACATTCACAAGGCTTTATCGGTCCACTTTTCCTGTGACATGTTTTCTAGTTTTTTGTTCTTTATTTATCTATTTTGTTTATTTTGGATTCCTTATGGACTTCAATGATGTCCCGCACAATCAACGCAAGCACTATCTCACGATCTTTTACGCTCATAGAGTTCTCTCTACACATGTTTCTTACTGTGACATGTTTGTTTGCATTCTGTTAATCCTCATGGAAATACTGGCTTATACTCGCATTTAATTTCAGTATTATTTTATAAATAACGTTATTTTATACTTGCAACATTCATTTTGTGTATAGTATCATGTTCGACGATCAGAGAGGCTGTTTCTCGTTTCTTTCAAGCAAATTTAAGCTTTGACAACATGTTTCTTAAGCTGAAAATATTGTCTCGTCTGTTACCCTCACGCAACTTTCTCTACTCTTGCCCTAACAATTAATACAAAATGTTATTTGCACTAACATCTTCGTGTTAGCTGAGATAAACATTTTCACAAATTATCTCCCTGCTTATTTCCTTTTATGTGCAAGGAGGGATATTAGAGTAAGGAAGGCTTTGTGTACTGATCAAAAGCTACATGCAATTCTACTGAAAAAGCATTCACAAGGAATTTTTTGGGTCCATCCACATCTCTTGACTTCGCATTTGTTTATGTTCCCAAAACTCAACTAAAATCATGGAAATATCTCCAAAAAATCCTACAGGCACACACACATACTCACACGTAAACACACACACACACACATACACCCCGCACACATGCACACAAATACACATGCACACCTACACACATGAATGCACAACCACACACACACACACACACACACACACAAACAGACATACATACGCGCAAACACACGCACAAAACCGCATAAGCTTCATTTATAAGTTCCTTAAATTAAGGACTTTATGTTAGCCAATGCATCACTTTTCACAAGGATACTCTACTCAGTTTTCTTTGTGAAATATCCGGGGTGTTTAAGAGGACACTTATTTATACATTTATTTTCTTGTTTATAGTATCTTACGAGATTACTATGCTTGTTTAATCCTAGCAAGTAATATTTTTTAAATCGCACCAAAGAATAACGATACCACAATGCAGGAACAGTAAGCACCCGAGGAACGTAGCTGAATCATTGAACCATCAGCAATACAGGTTTCAAAGTAATGGGCAAATTTCAAACACTAAGTAATATCTCGCCTTATTATTAGTTTCTTTATTGACAAATTCGAGAGTTCTGGTCAAAGTAATTACTGCAATAACACATGTTAACATATATAATAACCCCTTTCAATCATACAGAAAATTCTTTTGACTTCATTTCTACATAAACACAAATATTAAAAATCTGATGTGTTACACTCACGTGACTTCTACCCTCTTGTACTTCCCATTCTTACAAAATCTTATTCCTATATCTTCTTCGTGTTAGTTGAGATAAACATTTGTACAAATTATCTTATTGCTTATTTCCTTGCAGGTGCAAGGAGAATGTTAGAATACTGCAGGCTTTTCTGCCATAGTCTAATGTTTAAAAGCTTTGAGATTCTGTTGTCTTTGCACACTTAAGATATAAAAAATGAACAACAATGATCCATTTCACGAAAGTTCTAAGTTTTTCCGAAACTCACACACATAACAAGGAATATCTCCGAAATGATTCACACTACAAGAAAATTTATTCAGTCAAAAATTGTGTATTTTAGCAAGATCTATATTCTCTATAGTATGATTTGGTCCATCTCTAACGGTTTACCAGTTATGCAAAAGTCGCCCAGAATAAATACGACTACAGGGGCTATAGCCAGAAAATTCAAGATATACATTTCATTTATCAAAAAAATATCTCAAACATATGACATTTTAATCAAATCGTTAGAGCAATTTCCAAGAAAGTCAAAATTTTCGAAAAATGTTCCAGGTAAAGGGTAGTTAAGGGGGATATTTTCTTTTCAAATTCTTCGTGGCGCATCCTTGAAAGACATTAAACTTAAAAACTGACTTTGGTTTAACCGAATTTTCGTTCTGAGTTATGCTGAGCACAGACTGACACACACACACACACACATGCCTACACATACACACACACATTTTTAGCAAACACACCTACACTCACACACACATTTAGACATGCACACACACGCACACATACACACACGAGCATACACACACATACACACACTCACACACGCGCAGACACCCCCACTTACACACATACACTCACACACATGCACCCAAGCACACACATACACGCACCTTTTTGTAAACCTGCTTTTTTGGATTCAGGGGCCTCGAACATATATTTCCGGTGAAATCTTGACTTCGAATTTTTGGGTGGAGTGCGATACTTCCCCTATTGACCAGTAGAGAAAGTAAAAATAGAGGTTGCGACAACTGAGCATAAAAAATACACAACGCTAATTTCATTTCAATATATGAAACTCCTGATATTATTCTTTGTTATCAAATGATTAAAAATTGAAGAGACAGAATAATGAAAATTTCATTCATCTTACCCTTGCTATTGAATAAAGTTAGTGAATGAGACCTGATGCTCTGAAAGTATTTATTTTTTCTCAAGTAGTAATAGATAAGGGGTTAATAAAATATCAACAGGAACTTTTTGTCACTAGATGTAAGCTTATTTAATAAGTTTGCCAGTTTATAGCAGGTTTGTATAAAACAATTGTACTATTAAATCTTACAATCCAGAGGCTTTTAAGGGGAGAATATGTTTGGAAACAACTCAAAGAATGAGTGAAAACTGCGTACCAATATTCATTACAAATACAAACCAAAACGGATAAGTGGGGCTTGTAGACAGAATACAAAACGAGCTCTATGGTGTTAAAGGAAATTAAAGCCGCAAAACTCCTTATGTGACTTAATCCCTGGGAATGACTGATGGTAGCATGGAGATGGGAACAATAACAATGATAATGAATAGGAATCCCGCCAGCCTATATTTTAAACATTTTGCTCGGTGTTATTCATCTTTATTTTTTTATTGAAGCATAACATTTCTTGTCATTTCTTACTGAACCTTCAGCATTCAGTTCATTGAATAAGAAAAGAGAATAAAGACATCATTCAGATGTTCATACATTCATTTTAAATTACATTAAAGGCTGGCTTTGTCACTTTCATTATAAAACAAGCTATTATGTATATCATTTCACAGTATCCAAATATTGGAAAGAAAGCTAACTTCTTAGTTTAGCCAATAGAAACAAAGTTCGGCGGGGTGGTGGGGTAGCTGTTTTACTGCGCAGCTGCACAGGTGTGGTGGGGGAAAGCATTCTAACCTATAAAAGGGTACACCGTCCGCAGGAGTGAACGGACTCACAAGACACACAGGTGTGATTGCAGTTCTAGAGGGCGAAACATCAGTTGGCATTTACACATCACTGCAACAATAACATACATTCCATAATGGCAGGTAAGCCCATTTTATTATACCTTAAAGAAACATTTTGGTGTCTTTCTACGAGTGAAAGTCATTAAATAGGAACAAAATACGCAGAAAAAAGTTTTTATATGTTAAATGGCATGTATTTCCTTACAATGGACTTGAAATTATCAGCTCATCATTCATTGCCTTTACACATTGAAAGATTAAGTCAAAGTGGAAATCCGAACTAACGATGAAATTGCCAAATGTAGGAAAACACGATAACTTTTTTTTCCCACTATTCATTAAATGTTTTCTCTTGTTGTTATTTTTATTATTATTCTTTTATTCTTTTGTAGGAAACATCAACAGGGCAAATGAATCTAACACGAGCATCAATGGCTCGCCCCCCTGGACGTTGCACAACACGACTTGACAAAGTTACAATGCCAGTTAGGCCCAATAAATGCAGTTGTGATAGTTGTAAAAATATTTCATCACTGAAAAGTCTACTGGGGGAAATTCAAGGTAAGAATTATTAAATATTGAAATGCTAGTTTATATTGTTCCTTATTTGGCTCATTGTAGGAATTCCATCGTAAGCAATTTTTGTGTACATTCTGTCTTCCAGCGTTAGCATTTCAGCTCCAAACCATATGTTCAATCGAAATATCATATATGATATTTTGTTTTTCATCATTCATCTGACTTATAGTATCCCTTTTAATACTCTCTTCTTCATATCAAAGTGACTTATCTCAAATAATCTGCCTCTAAGCCAAAAACATTTTCTTTTATACCTGAATTAAATATAGTCTTTTATTCAATCTTTAATAAATGTTCACTTGCTGAATATGAATATCCACTTCAAATATTATAACACCATTAATTAATTTTATTGTTTCATCTTACTTCAGGCCCATATGAACCAATGGACCTTTCATTGAATCGCCAGCCTAAGGAGCAGCACACCATGAGACCTTCACAAACAGCTTTACACAGAGAATCAGCGCAAAAGAGGGAATTATACCATAAATCACTTTGCGATTGCAAGATCGCTAATCAAGCTGGGAAGAGCACATCTTCTTCAATATCGCAGAGTAATAAGCAGCCGCATGAAAACACCCACCAGATTACAGATGAACAATTATATCAACAACGCAAGTACAGCTGGGAACCTTCAAATAAAAGATGTCATACTCATACAAGGGAGCAATTCAACAGCCCGCAGCAAAGAAGTCAACAAAACTTAAAGGAATTGATCGAAAACAAGACAAGGATATGTATTCATACCTGTGAAACTATGAAATGTGATACTTTGAAAATTGCCATAGAACTTATTTTATAATTCAATAAGATTTCTTAGAACAGATAACCATCTCTTATAGAGATACGTTATTGACTTTGGCAGGGACTCTAGGTCATATCTAACGACAGTAACAATCATTCATCATGTAATTCATGCTTAGCCTGCAGAGTCGCAGTTATCAGAAGTAACAGGTATTCTATTTTATTCCAAGGGCGGAAAAACAGCGTGATAGACACGCACAGAGAGAGAGAGAGAGAGAGATAGTGAGAGAGAGACTGACTGTTACGTGCAGGTGTTTTACCCATATTTATGAATTGTGAATAATATCCACAGGCATTTTGCCTGAAGCAGTATCTACTTATATTGTGAAATCATCAATTTTGTTGAAATGTAAAAAACGATCTTGATTCATTTAATAAAATTTATGAAGAGAAATATCAGCATTATCATTTAACCTGCCCTAACCTATCCTAGCCTAAGCAAGCCTACCCTATCCAAATTTAGCCTATCTTAACTAGGAATGCATGCAGGAATAACATAATGTATGATATAAATTAACAAAAGAACATAATTACAATCAGATAATTTTATTTAACTTATAAAGATGAATACACTACCATTACCATTCAGAAAGCAAGCATATACTATTGAAAGACAATACATATATATTCATTTCATTTCTTAATCATTCAATGATTCCAGTCGATTTCAGTTCATTGATAATTCCTTGAATTTCCTTATAGTGATTCTGTCCAGTCGATTCTTGTGACATGATTAATAATCGTAAACGTTTTACTAATTCATTTGGATCGAACCAAGGATATTCCAGGCGAAAAGCAGCACTTGATGGAGCATCTTGCATGTTATCGGAGACTTGGAGATTATTACTTTCTTCCAATGAAGTCATGTTTCCAGATGTTTTTACAATAACGCTTAGCGTTGATTTTCCATCTTCATTATTAGATGTTTCATCAATTCCAGATTTTTCACTCTCTTGCAACGGAAATGCCCCTGATTCAGAATTAGCTATATTGTTCACAGGACCATTAGAAACCTCTTTCTTGCATATTTTATTATGGCGTTGAAGCCTACTCGTTGTCCTATTCTTTAAAGTCTGCCCACACTCACAGCATTTGAGGAAACGATCCTTTCCAAGACTAATATATGAAAAATTAAGTCTTGCGTATTTTGTGCAATACAACCTTTTACTGTGATCACTCATTGTGAAAATGCAAGTGAAGCTGACAATAACCGTTTAAGCAAAAGTTAGAGATGCTCGATATTTTATACATTGATTGTTCATATGTCAAATATAAACTCGCAACAATGCAAAACAATTTAGTGTAGGCAGACACCCTAAGTAACCACAGGTGAGCAGATGAGGTGACCATGGGTGACCATGGGTGACCAGATGAGATGACCATGGGTGACCAAGGGTGACCAAGGGTGACCATGGGTGACCAAGGGTGACCAGATTAGGTGACCATGGGTGACCAGATGAGATGACCATGGGTGACCAAGGGTGACCAAGGGTGACCATGGGTGACCAAGGGTGACCAGATTAGGTGACCATGGGTGACCAAGGGTGACCACGGGTGACCAGATGAGATGACCATGGGTGACCAAGGGTGACCAAGGGGTGACCAAGGGTGACCAGATTAGGTGACCATGGGTGACCAGATGAGATGACCATGGGTGACCAAGGGTGACCAAGGGTGACCATGGGTGACCAAGGGTGACCAGATTAGGTGACCAAGGGTGACCAAGGGTGACCATGGGTGACCAAGGGTGACCAGATTAGGTGACCATGGGTGACCAGCTGAGGTGACCAGGGTGACCATGGGGGACCAAGGGTGACCATGGGGTGACCAAGGGTGACCAGATTAGGTGACCAATTAGGTGGCCCGTGACCCAAGCATGTACGTGAGCAAAATAAGTGCAAGCTAATGTGAGACTATCAAACATTCAAGATATATAACCTAAATCTAACCTAAGCTAACATAATGTTACCTGAACCTGTTTGTTTGAATCTACACACTGTAACTATTTTTAATTGAGGATTTCATTCTGCTTGCACCAACAAATATATCATTACCTAAGCTGAATTCTTCTATTTCAAACTTTTATTCTCGTAGCACATGCACTAAGTCATCCCATCCCATACAAATATTCAATTTCCGTATAACATAGCCTAATCTACTCTTAATGTGTTTCATGTCACTTAAGACACGATTCAACATTCAGAGAACAATGTCTCAGGTCGATTCTATAGACACAGTTAACAAATCTTTTCTGGAAAGTAATGTTATTCCACTATTCTTCCACACATCACCCATACAGGCTATTCACACCAATCAGATAAACATATATCCTACCCTCACCTAACTCTAATCTAAATTCAAGCAAACTATTAAGAGAATGCTATTGTATTGTAGATGCTCTAATGAAGTCAATGTGATCTTTTCCTCTCATATATAAGTATTCAATACTCTGAACACCAAACCTGGCTTAATATTCTTGTTAGCACATAAAATCAATCACTCCAGAAGATAATCGAAACAGCTTGCTCTCAAGATAATTAATTGTGATTTATTTTACGTGCTATCAAGAATATTAAGCCAGGTTTGGTGTTCAGAGTATTGAATACTTATATATGAGAGGAAAAGATCACATTGACTTCATTAGAGCATCTACAATACAATAGCATTCTCTTAATAGTTTGCTTGAATTTAGATTAGAGTTAGGTGAGGGTAGGATATATGTTTATCTGATTGGTGTGAATAGCCTGTATGGGTGATGTGTGGAAGAATAGTGGAATAACATTACTTTCCAGAAAAGATTTGTTAACTGTGTCTATAGAATCGACCTGAGACATTGTTCTCTGAATGTTGAATCGTGTCTTAAGTGACATGAAACACATTAAGAGTAGATTAGGCTATGTTATACGGAAATTGAATATTTGTATGGGATGGGATGACTTAGTGCATGTGCTACGAGAATAAAAGTTTGAAATAGAAGAATTCAGCTTAGGTAATGATATATTTGTTGGTGCAAGCAGAATGAAATCCTCAATTAAAAATAGTTACAGTGTGTAGATTCAAACAAACAGGTTCAGGTAACATTATGTTAGCTTAGGTTAGATTTAGGTTATATATCTTGAATGTTTGATAGTCTCACATTAGCTTGCACTTATTTTGCTCACGTACATGCTTGGGTCACGGGCCACCTAATTGGTCACCTAATCTGGTCACCCTTGGTCACCCCATGGTCACCCTTGGTCCCCCATGGTCACCCTGGTCACCTCAGCTGGTCACCCATGGTCACCTAATCTGGTCACCCTTGGTCACCCATGGTCACCCTTGGTCACCCTTGGTCACCTAATCTGGTCACCCTTGGTCACCCATGGTCACCCTTGGTCACCCTTGGTCACCCATGGTCATCTCATCTGGTCACCCATGGTCACCTAATCTGGTCACCCTTGGTCACCCCTTGGTCACCCTTGGTCACCCATGGTCATCTCATCTGGTCACCCGTGGTCACCCTTGGTCACCCATGGTCACCTAATCTGGTCACCCTTGGTCACCCATGGTCACCCTTGGTCACCCTTGGTCACCCATGGTCATCTCATCTGGTCACCCATGGTCACCTAATCTGGTCACCCTTGGTCACCCATGGTCACCCTTGGTCACCCTTGGTCACCCATGGTCATCTCATCTGGTCACCCATGGTCACCCATGGTCACCTCATCTGCTCACCTGTGGTTACTTAGGGTGTCTGCCTACACTAAATTGTTTTGCATTGTTCCGAGTTTATATTTGACATATGAACAATCAATGTATAAAATATCGAGCATCTCTAACTTTTGCTTAAACGGTTATTGTCAGCTTCACTTGCATTTTCACAATGAGTGATCACAGTAAAAGGTTGTATTGCACAAAATACGCAAGACTTAATTTTTCATATATTAGTCTTGGAAAGGATCGTTTCCTCAAATGCTGTGAGTGTGGGCAGACTTTAAAGAATAGGACAACGAGTAGGCTTCAACGCCATAATAAAATATGCAAGAAAGAGGTTTCTAATGGTCCTGTGAACAATATAGCTAATTCTGAATCAGGGGCATTTCCGTTGCAAGAGAGTGAAAAATCTGGAATTGGTGAAACATCTAATAATGAAGATGGAAAATCAACGCTAAGCGTTATTGTAAAAACATCTGGAAACATGACTTCATTGGAAGAAAGTAATAATCTCCAAGTCTCCGATAACATGCAAGATGCTCCATCAAGTGCTGCTTTTCGCCTGGAATATCCTTGGTTCGATCCAAATGAATTAGTAAAACGTTTACGATTATTAATCATGTCACAAGAATCGACTGGACAGAATCACTATAAGGAAATTCAAGGAATTATCAATGAACTGAAATCGACTGGAATCATTGAATGATTAAGAAATGAAATGAATATATATGTATTGTCTTTCAATAGTATATGCTTGCTTTCTGAATGGTAATGGTAGTGTATTCATCTTTATAAGTTAAATAAAATTATCTGATTGTAATTATGTTCTTTTGTTAATTTATATCATACATTATGTTATTCCTGCATGCATTCCTAGTTAAGATAGGCTAAATTTGGATAGGGTAGGCTTGCTTAGGCTAGGATAGGTTAGGGCAGGTTAAATGATAATGCTGATATTTCTCTTCATAAATTTTATTAAATGAATCAAGATCGTTTTTTACATTTCAACAAAATTGATGATTTCACAATATAAGTAGATACTGCTTCAGGCAAAATGCCTGTGGATATTATTCACAATTCATAAATATGGGTAAAACACCTGCACGTAACAGTCAGTCTCTCTCTCACTATCTCTCTCTCTCTCTCTCTCTCTGTGCGTGTCTATCACGCTGTTTTTCCGCCCTTGGAATAAAATAGAATACCTGTTACTTCTGATAACTGCGACTCTGCAGGCTAAGCATGAATTACATGATGAATGATTGTTACTGTCGTTAGATATGACCTAGAGTCCCTGCCAAAGTCAATAACGTATCTCTATAAGAGATGGTTATCTGTTCTAAGAAATCTTATTGAATTATAAAATAAGTTCTATGGCAATTTTCAAAGTATCACATTTCATAGTTTCACAGGTATGAATACATATCCTTGTCTTGTTTTCGATCAATTCCTTTAAGTTTTGTTGACTTCTTTGCTGCGGGCTGTTGAATTGCTCCCTTGTATGAGTATGACATCTTTTATTTGAAGGTTCCCAGCTGTACTTGCGTTGTTGATATAATTGTTCATCTGTAATCTGGTGGGTGTTTTCATGCGGCTGCTTATTACTCTGCGATATTGAAGAAGATGTGCTCTTCCCAGCTTGATTAGCGATCTTGCAATCGCAAAGTGATTTATGGTATAATTCCCTCTTTTGCGCTGATTCTCTGTGTAAAGCTGTTTGTGAAGGTCTCATGGTGTGCTGCTCCTTAGGCTGGCGATTCAATGAAAGGTCCATTGGTTCATATGGGCCTGAAGTAAGATGAAACAATAAAATTAATTAATGGTGTTATAATATTTGAAGTGGATATTCATATTCAGCAAGTGAACATTTATTAAAGATTGAATAAAAGACTATATTTAATTCAGGTATAAAAGAAAATGTTTTTGGCTTAGAGGCAGATTATTTGAGATAAGTCACTTTGATATGAAGAAGAGAGTATTAAAAGGGATACTATAAGTCAGATGAATGATGAAAAACAAAATATCATATATGATATTTCGATTGAACATATGGTTTGGAGCTGAAATGCTAACGCTGGAAGACAGAATGTACACAAAAATTGCTTACGATGGAATTCCTACAATGAGCCAAATAAGGAACAATATAAACTAGCATTTCAATATTTAATAATTCTTACCTTGAATTTCCCCCAGTAGACTTTTCAGTGATGAAATATTTTTACAACTATCACAACTGCATTTATTGGGCCTAACTGGCATTGTAACTTTGTCAAGTCGTGTTGTGCAACGTCCAGGGGGGCGAGCCATTGATGCTCGTGTTAGATTCATTTGCCCTGTTGATGTTTCCTACAAAAGAATAAAAGAATAATAATAAAAATAACAACAAGAGAAAACATTTAATGAATAGTGGGAAAAAAAAGTTATCGTGTTTTCCTACATTTGGCAATTTCATCGTTAGTTCGGATTTCCACTTTGACTTAATCTTTCAATGTGTAAAGGCAATGAATGATGAGCTGATAATTTCAAGTCCATTGTAAGGAAATACATGCCATTTAACATATAAAAACTTTTTTCTGCGTATTTTGTTCCTATTTAATGACTTTCACTCGTAGAAAGACACCAAAATGTTTCTTTAAGGTATAATAAAATGGGCTTACCTGCCATTATGGAATGTATGTTATTGTTGCAGTGATGTGTAAATGCCAACTGATGTTTCGCCCTCTAGAACTGCAATCACACCTGTGTGTCTTGTGAGTCCGTTCACTCCTGCGGACGGTGTACCCTTTTATAGGTTAGAATGCTTTCCCCCACCACACCTGTGCAGCTGCGCAGTAAAACAGCTACCCCACCACCCCGCCGAACTTTGTTTCTATTGGCTAAACTAAGAAGTTAGCTTTCTTTCCAATATTTGGATACTGTGAAATGATATACATAATAGCTTGTTTTATAATGAAAGTGACAAAGCCAGCCTTTAATGTAATTTAAAATGAATGTATGAACATCTGAATGATGTCTTTATTCTCTTTTCTTATTCAATGAACTGAATGCTGAAGGTTCAGTAAGAAATGACAAGAAATGTTATGCTTCAATAAAAAAATAAAGATGAATAACACCGAGCAAAATGTTTAAAATATAGGCTGGCGGGATTCCTATTCATTATCATTGTTATTGTTCCCATCTCCATGCTACCATCAGTCATTCCCAGGGATTAAGTCACATAAGGAGTTTTGCGGCTTTAATTTCCTTTAACACCATAGAGCTCGTTTTGTATTCTGTCTACAAGCCCCACTTATCCGTTTTGGTTTGTATTTGTAATGAATATTGGTACGCAGTTTTCACTCATTCTTTGAGTTGTTTCCAAACATATTCTCCCCTTAAAAGCCTCTGGATTGTAAGATTTAATAGTACAATTGTTTTATACAAACCTGCTATAAACTGGCAAACTTATTAAATAAGCTTACATCTAGTGACAAAAAGTTCCTGTTGATATTTTATTAACCCCTTATCTATTACTACTTGAGAAAAAATAAATACTTTCAGAGCATCAGGTCTCATTCACTAACTTTATTCAATAGCAAGGGTAAGATGAATGAAATTTTCATTATTCTGTCTCTTCAATTTTTAATCATTTGATAACAAAGAATAATATCAGGAGTTTCATATATTGAAATGAAATTAGCGTTGTGTATTTTTTATGCTCAGTTGTCGCAACCTCTATTTTTACTTTCTCTACTGGTCAATAGGGGAAGTATCGCACTCCACCCAAAAATTCGAAGTCAAGATTTCACCGGAAATATATGTTCGAGGCCCCTGAATCCAAAAAAGCAGGTTTACAAAAAGGTGCGTGTATGTGTGTGCTTGGGTGCATGTGTGTGAGTGTATGTGTGTAAGTGGGGGTGTCTGCGCGTGTGTGAGTGTGTGTATGTGTGTGTATGCTCGTGTGTGTATGTGTGCGTGTGTGTGCATGTCTAAATGTGTGTGTGAGTGTAGGTGTGTTTGCTAAAAATGTGTGTGTGTATGTGTAGGCATGTGTGTGTGTGTGTGTGTGTCAGTCTGTGCTCAGCATAACTCAGAACGAAAATTCGGTTAAACCAAAGTCAGTTTTTAAGTTTAATGTCTTTCAAGGATGCGCCACGAAGAATTTGAAAAGAAAATATCCCCCTTAACTACCCTTTACCTGGAACATTTTTCGAAAATTTTGACTTTCTTGGAAATTGCTCTAACGATTTGATTAAAATGTCATATGTTTGAGATATTTTTTTGATAAATGAAATGTATATCTTGAATTTTCTGGCTATAGCCCCTGTAGTCGTATTTATTCTGGGCGACTTTTGCATAACTGGTAAACCGTTAGAGATGGACCAAATCATACTATAGAGAATATAGATCTTGCTAAAATACACAATTTTTGACTGAATAAATTTTCTTGTAGTGTGAATCATTTCGGAGATATTCCTTGTTATGTGTGTGAGTTTCGGAAAAACTTAGAACTTTCGTGAAATGGATCATTGTTGTTCATTTTTTATATCTTAAGTGTGCAAAGACAACAGAATCTCAAAGCTTTTAAACATTAGACTATGGCAGAAAAGCCTGCAGTATTCTAACATTCTCCTTGCACCTGCAAGGAAATAAGCAATAAGATAATTTGTACAAATGTTTATCTCAACTAACACGAAGAAGATATAGGAATAAGATTTTGTAAGAATGGGAAGTACAAGAGGGTAGAAGTCACGTGAGTGTAACACATCAGATTTTTAATATTTGTGTTTATGTAGAAATGAAGTCAAAAGAATTTTCTGTATGATTGAAAGGGGTTATTATATATGTTAACATGTGTTATTGCAGTAATTACTTTGACCAGAACTCTCGAATTTGTCAATAAAGAAACTAATAATAAGGCGAGATATTACTTAGTGTTTGAAATTTGCCCATTACTTTGAAACCTGTATTGCTGATGGTTCAATGATTCAGCTACGTTCCTCGGGTGCTTACTGTTCCTGCATTGTGGTATCGTTATTCTTTGGTGCGATTTAAAAAATATTACTTGCTAGGATTAAACAAGCATAGTAATCTCGTAAGATACTATAAACAAGAAAATAAATGTATAAATAAGTGTCCTCTTAAACACCCCGGATATTTCACAAAGAAAACTGAGTAGAGTATCCTTGTGAAAAGTGATGCATTGGCTAACATAAAGTCCTTAATTTAAGGAACTTATAAATGAAGCTTATGCGGTTTTGTGCGTGTGTTTGCGCGTATGTATGTCTGTTTGTGTGTGTGTGTGTGTGTGTGTGTGTGTGTGTGTGGTTGTGCATTCATGTGTGTAGGTGTGCATGTGTATTTGTGTGCATGTGTGCGGGGTGTATGTGTGTGTGTGTGTGTTTACGTGTGAGTATGTGTGTGTGCCTGTAGGATTTTTTGGAGATATTTCCATGATTTTAGTTGAGTTTTGGGAACATAAACAAATGCGAAGTCAAGAGATGTGGATGGACCCAAAAAATTCCTTGTGAATGCTTTTTCAGTAGAATTGCATGTAGCTTTTGATCAGTACACAAAGCCTTCCTTACTCTAATATCCCTCCTTGCACATAAAAGGAAATAAGCAGGGAGATAATTTGTGAAAATGTTTATCTCAGCTAACACGAAGATGTTAGTGCAAATAACATTTTGTATTAATTGTTAGGGCAAGAGTAGAGAAAGTTGCGTGAGGGTAACAGACGAGACAATATTTTCAGCTTAAGAAACATGTTGTCAAAGCTTAAATTTGCTTGAAAGAAACGAGAAACAGCCTCTCTGATCGTCGAACATGATACTATACACAAAATGAATGTTGCAAGTATAAAATAACGTTATTTATAAAATAATACTGAAATTAAATGCGAGTATAAGCCAGTATTTCCATGAGGATTAACAGAATGCAAACAAACATGTCACAGTAAGAAACATGTGTAGAGAGAACTCTATGAGCGTAAAAGATCGTGAGATAGTGCTTGCGTTGATTGTGCGGGACATCATTGAAGTCCATAAGGAATCCAAAATAAACAAAATAGATAAATAAAGAACAAAAAACTAGAAAACATGTCACAGGAAAAGTGGACCGATAAAGCCTTGTGAATGTAAAAGCCTCATTACCCTTCCGCTTAATGGCTAGTGCAAAGTCAAAGATGTGTGCGGTCCGAAAATTTCAGTGAGAATAGGTTTTTCTTCGGAAGAATGCGTGTGTGGGGGGGGGGGATAGATTTTGATCAGTAAAAGTTTCGTTATGTCGAACTGCAAGTTTGTTTTCTGCTAAGAGTTATGTTACAGGTTTCCTTTTGTCCCCACTGTGTGGGAACGCATTGAAGTGTTGGTGGGGTTGGACGGCCATTCAACACAATGGGAAGGCAGGGAAACCCTCGCAGTGGGGGACCACATGGGTGGTCCACGCGTCAATACAGAAGTATCCTTTCGCTTGTGAAAAGGTTTCTTCCTGCAGGTGGTGATCTTTGGCTGCTTTGTTAAGAGAAAAACACTAGGCCTGTTCAGACAGGAAAATGGGGATGTCTATGCTCGCCCCCTTGCAAGATGAAGCCTTGTTCTTTTCAAAACTGTCAGAGGGGAACATTTCCAACTGTCACATAAATATATCAAGATCTGAAAGGGGCCATTCATTGTAGGGTTTCTTACCCTCGCGTTCTTCTTTCGAAAACACGTGCAGACACGTCTATACTTGCCCCCCCTTGCAAGTTGTAACTTGTTCTTTTCAAACTGTCAGAGGGGAACATTTCCAACTGACACATTCGAAAACACATGCAGACACTAGAATAGGAGTGTCAGGGGGACTGGGGTCATTAATTACCCTTCCTTTGTCATCCTCTATGCTCACCGTTGCAAGTTGAATCTTGTTCTTTTCAAAAACTGTCCGAGGGAAACATTTCCAACTGTCACATAAATATATCAAGATCTGAAAGGGGCCATTCATTGTAGGGTTTCTTACCCTCACGTTCTTCTTTCGAAAACACATGCAGACACTAGAATAGGAGGGTCAGGGGGGACAGGGGTCATTAATTATCCTTCCTTTGTCATCCTGATCGCGACAGACCATCCACCCTCTCTGTTTTCGGAATTCCCACGTGTCCAAAGAAATACCCATGTCACTTAAGGGGGGGGGGGAGGGAGAGGAGTGTGAGGGGGGTGGATTATTAATGGGGAATTTATGCTAATTGAGCCAAAGTCACTATTACCTTTTGGAAATTCCCACATGTGGGGGTGGAGGGGCAGGGGGAGGGGGAGGGGGGAGGAGGGGGGCGTGACTGATATGTCCCTTATGCCACTTTTTGAGCCAAAAAGCTCATGTCACTTATGCCACTTCTTGAGCCAGAAAGCTCATCTTCTCTCTACTGATATGCTAGATCAGCGCAAGCTTGGAAAACCCTCAAGATATCTAGAACAACAAAAGCTTCAAAATGTTTTAACTATATAACGATTAATGATTTTATGAAACATTTTAAGTTCCTTTAGCTCAAACTAGAAACCATTTTATAGAGGAAGATAATAGAAAGGGAAATAACAATATTGGCAATACAGATCCAGTTACAGAGGATGAGGTAGGTATTTGCAGTTTTAACCCTTTCAGTCCCGGTGTCCATTATAATGGACATAGGCATTTTTTGCCTATGGTTTTTTCTGCTATATTCTTGTTACACTGTTCGTCACCAATTAAACATGTATTTGAGATGTTCTGAATTGTACAAAATTATTTTTTTACGTGGATGATGACGGGGTATCATTTGACTGTGGTTGCATGGATTTTTCTTCTTTTCTTTAAAAAAAGAAACACTACAATGTAAATTGTAAAAAAAAAAAAAAATTGCGACAACGATAACAATAACAATAATAACAACAACAACAACAATAATAATAATAATAATAATAATAATAATAATAATAATAATAATAATAATAATAATAATAATAATAATAATAATAATAATAATAATAATAATAATAATAATAATAATAATAATAATAATAATAATAATACAATACCATTAATAAGAAACGAACAAATGCCAATGAAACATTACGTGCCCTCATGCTTACACTTTACAATCCGTAATTTTAGACTCTAGCACCATACTGATCCCAAGGTCGCGGGTTCAAATCCGGCCCAGACCGATGGTTTTTAAGTGTGCTTAAAAACGACAGCTCCATGTCAGTAGATTTACTGGCATGTAAAAGAACTTCTGTGGGACGAAATTCCGGCACGCCGGCGACACTGACGTGATTATGGCAATTGACAGCGTCGTTAAACAACAAAATAATTATTTTTATCGCACCATACACAGGAGTGAGTTTATTCCCTGGAAAATGAAGATCCTGTAAGTAAAGTGAGACTTTCTCGGTTGTTTATACTTTTATTGTTATTGTACTATTATGACGGACTACAAAAGCTAGTTCAACTGTCTCACCTCACGCTTTCTCTGAGAGGCACAACACGCCACTGCCCTCTCTATGGCTAGAATCGCGCCGTGGATTTCTGCAATTGTTTTAACGCACGAAGGGTTATCTACTTACACCGATGCTAGATGATGTGGGTCTCTTGGTATATCTGGGTCAATCAGTCACCCTAACAGAAAATGGGTACAAAGAAATTCTAAGAGTAAGTCAAGCATGGGAAAAATTCTAGGGACTCAAATTCCTGCTACTAGAATGACATTAAGATTCAATTAGGTTTGGAAACCTTACGAACCTGTATCATAGCGCTGCTAACATGTGGTAGCCAAACCTGGACGCAGACAAACCAACAATAACAGAAGATAGAAATATGCCAGCACAAATTGGAGAGAAAGACCTTAGAAACAATCTACAAGACAAAGTAAGGAATGAAGAACTGAGATTACGAAGTGGCATGGAAGACGCACACAAAACGAAAAGAAGACTCCAATGGAAATGGGGAGGACATGTGGTCAGACTACCTGCACACAGATGGTCCTATGCCGCCACGATGTGGGACCCAGGACGAGGGAAAAGTAAGGGAAGACCAAGGAGATGGGTACAGGGCTTCACGAGAGCCATTGGATCACACTGGACACGAAAACAGGAATGAGCGGAAAATTACAATTTTAAATTTAGAACAAAACACTAACAGAGTTTAGAATTAAAAGTGTTGTGTAAATTGAAAAAACTAGAAATTAGAGCTAGGCGCACAGGGAATAGGTCACCCCATATGTAAAATAGAGCTAACCTTACTGGGGGTAGGAGGGCCTTGCCTACAAAGTATTTTGTGGCTTTTATTATTCTTATTATCAGATAGAAAAATAAGCATTTGCAAGAATAGTTTGTATAAGAATGACTAGGTATAGCGCTACATATATTTGTGAACAGAGTTTCTCCAAATTGAGCTATACTAAAAGTGTATCGCAATACGTTACGCGACGATCACTTGGTATATCTTCTAAGGCTATGCACTTCGACTTTGTCGCCAAATATTGAAAGACTTCTTAAACGTAAGCAGTACCAAAGAAGTCACTAATGCACAGATGTTTATCGTGTAAGATTTGAAAAGCAACGTAGACGTAACCAATCCGCCACTGCAACACTGTGGACGGCTGGGGGTTAAAGAATTGCAAAGTCCGCGTATAGTGGAACGTGGTAAACGCAACCTCCTTTCCTTCGTAAACGTTGGACATCGCTGGTATAGAAGTATATCACGACAAATGGTTTCGGTGTAAAATAGAATAAAGGACACCAGGTCCTCATGGTTGCACTTTACAGTGCCATTGGAGGAAGAGCGAAAGAACGATCGAAAGAGAAGCTGTGAGTGAAGCCAGAACAGTAATCACCGATTATTTGTAGGAAGAAGAAGAAGAAGAAGAAGAAGAAGTAGTAGTAGCAGTAGCAGTAGCAGTAGCAGTAGCAGTAGCAGTGGCAGTGGCAGTGGCAGTGGCAGTGGCGGTGGCAGTGGCGGTGGCGGTGGCGGTGGCGGTGGCGGTGGCGGTGGCGGTGGCGGTGGCGGTGGCGGTGGCGGTGGCGGCGGCGGCGGTGGCGGTGGCGGTGGCGGTGGCGGTGGCGGTGGCAGTAGTGTGCTCGACACGTTCTGAAAATCCTAATGTAACGCGAGCTTAATACTCATCAAGCTGCCGAGGAGTAATTGAACTAGATTGACGAAGCTGAGAGATATGGTTACGATCATTACAGCAGTGCATTTAGCTCAAGAGAAACGCTTTGAAGTTTCTAACGCAGGAAGTATTTCATTTAACCATTCTTTTACAAAATTACATATACTGTGGGAGTTTTAATTCATCAACAATTCTGCATACTGTAGAGTTTTACATGCATTTTAAAGAATTCTGCACACTGTGGGTTTTACATGCATTTTTAAGAATTCTGCATACTGTAGAGTTTTACATGCATATTTAAGAATTCTGCACACTGTGGGTTTTACATGCATTTTTAAGAATTCTGCATACTGTAGAGTTTTACATGCATTTTTAAGAATTCTGCATACTGTGGGGTTTTACATGCATTTTAAGAATTCTGCATACTGTGGGGTTTTACATGCATATTTAAGAATTCTGCATACGGTAGGGTTTTACGTGCATATTTAAGAATTCTGCATACTGTAGAGTATTACATGCATTTTTAAGAATTCTGAATGCTGTGGGGTTTTACATGCATTTTTAAGAATTCTGCATACTGTAGAGTTTTACATGCATTTTTCAGAATTCTGCATACTGTAGGGTTTTACATGCATATTTAAGAATTCTGCATACTGTAGAGTTTTACATGCATTTTTAAGAATTCTGCATACTGTGGGGTTTTACATGCATTTTTAAGAATTCTGCATACTGTAGGGTTTTACATGCATTTTTAAGAATTCTGCATACTGTGGGGTTTTACATGCATATTTAAGAATTCTGCATACTGTAGGGTTTTACATGCATATTTAAGAATTCTGCATACTGTTGGGTTTTACATGCATATTTAAGAATCCTGCATACGGTAGTGTTTTACATGCATTTTTAAGAATTCTGCATACTGTAGAGTATTACATGCATTTTTAAGAATTCTGCATACTGTAGGGTTTTACATGCATATTTAAGAATCCTGCATACGGTAGTGTTTTACATGCATTATTAAGAATTCTGCATACTGTAGGGTTTTACATGCATTTTTAAGAAATCTGCATACTGTGGGGTTTTACATGCATATTTAAGAATTCTGCATACTGTGGGGTTTTACATGCATATTTAAGAATTCTGCATACTGTGGGGTTTTACATGCATATTTAAGAATTCTGCATACTGTGGGGTTTTACATGTATATTTAAGAATTCTGCATACTGTGGGGTTTTACATGCATATTTAAGAATTCTGCTTACTGTGGGGTTTTACATGCATTTTTAAGAATTCTGCATACTGTGGGGTTTTACATGCATATTTAAGAATTCTGCATGCTGTGGGGTTTTACATGCATATTTAAGAATTCTGCATACTGTGGGGTTTTACATGCATATTTAAGAATTCTGCATACTGTGGGGTTTTACATGTATATTTAAGAATTCTGCATACTGTGGGGTTTTACAGGCATATTTAAGAATTCTGCTTACTGTGGGGTTTTACATGCATTTTTAAGAATTCTGCATACTTTGGGGTTTTACATGCATATTTAAGAATCCTGCATAGTGTGGGGTTTTACATGCATATTTAAGAATTCTGCATACTGTGGGGTTTTACATGCATATTTAAGAATTCTGCATACTGTGGGGTGTTACATGCATATTTAAGAATTCTGCATACTGTGGAGTTTTACATGCATTTTTAAGAATTCTGAATTCTGTGGGGTTTTACATGCATTTTTAAGAATTCTGCATACTGTAGAGTTTTACATGCATTTTTAAGAATTCTGCATACTGTAGGGTTTTACATGTATATTTAAGAATTCTGCATACTCTAGAGTTTTACATGCATTTTTAAGAATTCTGCATACTGTGGGGTTTTACATGCATTTTTAAGAATTCTGCATACTGTAGGGTTTTACATGCATTTTTAAGAATTCTGCATACTGTGGGGTTTTACATGCATATTTAAGAATTATGCATACTGTAGAGTTTTACATGCATATTTAAGAATCCTGCATACGGTAGGGTTTTACATGCATATTTAAGAATTCTGCATACTGTCGGGTTTTACATGCATTTTTAAGAATTCTGCATACTGTGGGATTTTACATGCATATTTAAGAATTCTGCATACTGTGAGGTTTTACATGCATATTTAAGAATTCTGCATACTGTGGGGTTTTACATGCATATTTAAGAATTCTGCATACTGTGGGGTTTTACATGCATATTTAAGAATCCTGCATACGGTAGGGTTTTACATGCATATTTAAGAATCCTGCATACGGTAGTGTTTTACATGCATATTTAAGAATCCTGCATACGGTAGTGTTTTACATGCATTTTTAAGAATTCTGCATACTGTAGAGTATTACATGCATTTTTAAGAATTCTGCATACTGTAGGGTTTTACATGCATATTTAAGAATCCTGCATACGGTAGTGTTTTACATGCATTTTTAAGAATTCTGCATACTGTAGGGTTTTACATGCATTTTTAAGAATTCTGCATACTGTGGGGTTTTACATGCATATTTAAGAGTTATGCATACTGTGGGGTTTTACATGCATATTTAAGAATTCTGCATACTGTGGGGTTTTACGTGCATATTTAAGAATTCTGCATACTGTGGGGTTTTACATGCATATTTAAGAATTCTGCATACTGTGGGGTTTTACATGCATATTTAAGAATTCTGCATACTGCGGGGTTTTACATGCATATATAAGAATTCTGCATACTGTAGGGTTTTACATGCATTTTTAAGAATTCTGCATACTTTGGGGTTTTACATGCATATTTAAGAATCCTGCATAGTGTGGGGTTTTATATGCATATTTAAGAATTCTGCATACTGTGGGGTTTTACATGCATATTTAAGAATTCTGCATACTGTGGGGTTTTACATGCATATTTAAGAATTCTGCATACTGTAGAGTTTTACATGCATTTTTAAGAATTCTGAATGCTGTGGGGTTTTACATGCATTTTTAAGAATTCTGCATAGTGTAGGGTTTTACATGTATATTTAAGAATTCTGCATACTGTAGAGTTTTACATGCATTTTTAAGAATTCTGCATACTGTGGGGTTTTACATGCAGTTTTAAGAATTCTGCATACTGTAGGGTTTTACATGCATTTTTAAGAATTCTGCATACTGTGGGGTTTTACATGCATATTTAAGAATTATGCATACTGTAGAGTTTTACATGCATATTTAAGAATCCTGCATACGGTAGGGTTTTACATGCATATTTAAGAATTCTGCATACTGTCGGGTTTTACATGCATTTTTAAGAATTCTGCATACTGTGGGATTTTACATGCATATTTAAGAATTCTGCATACTGTGAGGTTTTACATGCATATTTAAGAATTCTGCATACTGTGGGGTTTTACATGCATATTTAAGAATTCTGCATACTGTGGGGTTTTACATGCATATTTAAGAATCCTGCATACGGTAGGGTTTTACATGCATATTTAAGAATCCTGCATACGGTAGTGTTTTACATGCATTTTAAAGAATTCTGCATACTGTAGGGTTTTACATGCATATTTAAGAATCCTGCATACGGTAGTGTTTTACATGCATTTTTAAGAATTCTGCATAGTGTAGAGTATTACATGCATTTTTAAGAATTCTGCATACTGTAGGGTTTTACATGCATATTTAAGAATCCTGCATACGGTAGTGTTTTACATGCATTTTTAAGAATTCTGCATACTGTAGGGTTTTACATGCATTTTTAAGAATTCTGCATACTGTGGGGTTTTACATGCATATTTAAGAGTTCTGCATACTGTGGGGTTTTACATGCATATTTAAGAATTATGCATACTGTAGTGTTTTACATGCATATTTAAGAATTCTGCATACTGTAGGGTTTTACATGCATATTTAAGAATTCTGCATACTGTGGGGTTTTACATGCATATTTAAGAATTCTGCATACTGTGGGGTTTTACATGCATATTTAAGAATCCTGCATACGGTAGGGTTTTACGTGCATATTTAAGAATTCTGCATACTGTGGGGTTTTACATGCATATTTAAGAATCCTGCATACGGTAGGGTTTTACATGCATATTTAAGAATCCTGCATACGGTAGTGTTTTACATGCATATTTAAGAATTCTGCATACTGTGGGGTTTTACATGCATATTTAAGAATTCTGCATACTGTGGGGTTTTACATGCATATTTAAGAATCCTGCATACGGTAGGGTTTTACGTGCATATTTAAGGATTCTTTCGTAATGTAGGTTTTTAATTGTTTTGGAGGATAAAGGTTTGTTTTTTTTCCCCTTCCCTTAATTTGGTTTATCCTAAGTTCGGACGAGCATTTTCACTTATAAATGCCACAAGTTCTTCGAAATTAATGTAACTTTCGGGATCAAGACGAGGCGGTTGGGAGCACAAAACACTTGATAACCAATGCAACCACTATTTATTCTGATTTGTTTAGCGTTGCTAGTCATTAGTTGTAGCACGCGATGGTTAGGTACAGGGGCTATTCCATTTCAAATCGAAAAAAAAAAAAAAAATGTTAAAATTGACCTCGCATTTTTAAAATAATTAATAATTAATTTCTAAATGTGGCAGTTTCTGTAAAGGAAAACAATTTTTAGAAAATTACCTCTTAAATGTTTATAGTTTTCGAGTTTAAAATTCAGTAATATTTGCATTATTTTCTGAATGAAACTACTTCTGTGCCGCATAACTCACCAGATTCGATTAACTGCGATCCATTTTGAAGCTGAATGTCGGTTGTTGGTGGTATATAATCATTACATAGCAATAATTACACACATTTTTTTTTAAATAATGTTTTAAGTATGAATGCCTTTTTATAATAATTGAACTTATATATGCCTAAACCTCTTTTTATTGCATATTAATTGCAGTTTTCTGTTTTATGGTACTCCTTGTTTGAAGCGTGGAAAAAATAATGAAACAATACATATTTTATGCCCACACTGTACTTACACAGTGCTCAGCTGGCGTTTGCTACTCTTGGGAAGAGGCTCGCAGCGAATCGAGGTCACTTCAAGGTTGATTGATTACATGTTCTTGTATCTTATATATCGTTATTTCCGCACTCCCTATTATACTTAAATGGAGCTTTCTCTTACCTTAAAGTAGCAGATTTTCATATGAAATCAACTAAAAGCTTTTATACACTCAATAATAACTTTCTAACTAAAATACAGAACACTACATATCACAACCACACTTGGCAAGAAAGTGACTTGCTTAAGTCAGGAGGACTAAAGAGGATAGTCTATTCACGAACTCTTATCGTCTCACTTGTCAACATCCTCTCACAGCAAAACAGAATAGCAGCGGATCGACAATGTCTTTATGATTCATGGGTGGTGCGTGGTATGGTGCAATGCGACTACTGTGCTTTTCAAATGGGAAGGAGTTTGTACTTGAGCGTCTCCAGGCCGGTAACCCACCGGAATCCTGCTGTGTTGTCATATTGCTTTTCCGCGCCAACAAATATGAAGAGTGGGAGTAATGAGCTTGCAACGCTGTGCATGTAAACGTATCTCATTGGCTGCAGATCAGAACTCTTCCGATTTGAAATGCATAGTAGGGGGTTTGACACTGTTTCTTTTGCTTTTTATTTTTTCTACATTTGTCCGTTGAAGATGCCACAAAAATGATAATCATATTATTTGAAATTAAATGCTGAACGACATGACATAATTTATATTCTACTTAAAATGGTATTTTTTTCAGAAAACACAGGACATATTATGAAGATTGCATTGAATTAAAGTTCTAAAAATATCGGATAAATACCACCACAAACTGCACAATATTACCTTCATTTTGAATTTAATTTAGAATTTTACGCTTAGTAGTTTCTGAGATGTGAATCTCAAAATCGTGTCATTTTATCAAATTGCAGTATCCTTGACCCTGGAAAAAAACTCGGAACCACTTGTTTATCATAGCTGCAATTTTGCAAAAGAGATTAACTTAGTGTCTACTTCAATAACAAAAGACTGAACCCCTCCCCCCAAAATGCAAGGTTTCCTGCTGTCCGAAATGAAATGGAACAGCCCGCACACGTTATGCATATCAAGATATATGGAAGGACAGCTGTGTGAGAATGGACATGAACAGGATCTGAACACTTCCTTTTATAGTATTTACACAAAATAAAATATATTTGGTTTAAACTGTCAATACAATATTTCATCAAAATGACTGATATAGTCCAGCAGAGACTTTGTTCGATATCAACTAAAAGGTAAAGGTAATGGTATATACCTACCACAGAGGGCCCTGCTAAACCGGGGCAGAGCACTCCACATAGGCCAATGTGGCCCTTTGTGCTTCGAACGTTTCCAGATTGAAGGCATCTGACGTCGCTCAAGCCCACGTATTAGCCCGAACTCCCGGAGATCTCGTTAAGGGGAGCCTGTTCAGCGGGTCCGCCAGTGAGAAACCTTCACCTCTACCACCAACTTCAACCCTGAAAATATGCTGATGGACATGATGGGTACAGGAAATGATAAGAAAGTCGTGGTGGGAGACAAAACTGCCACAGCATTGACGTGGAGAAACCCATAGCCGGAAATCGAACCCGGAACCGCCCGAATGTGAGTCTCCCACGCTACCACGACGCCATCCGCTCGGTTTCGGTTTCCAGTAATTATTTGACTCGCGGAGATGCGTAGCCTCAATATGATAGAGGGCGTGCTGGCATGTGATAGTGATGTTATTGAGACTTGGCTCAAGACTCCGGAATGCTTGGCTAATTGTCATAGCAATGAGTATTCATATGGTCGGTTTCACATTACTGACCTTGTTAACCTCTGCGACCTTGCCTCCCACTTACTGCGCATTCTCACGCAAATCCCGCCAACAATCTAACTCCTGCGGGCCAGTTTTCCCATTCTTAAGACTCCTGCGTATTTTGCCATTTCTTTTATGTGCGCTTTTTTAGCACAATGCACTCAATGTCGCCATCTGTACAGAGGTGAGTATCCTTAGCTCCCGACCGGCCAGTATTTTCCAAACATCCCATCTTGTTCTCTTGTGGATTCTCTGAAAGGATAACGTTCAGCCGTAATTTGCTGAGCTACGCCTTTTAATTTCTGTACTACGAGTACGTATAGTAACTAGGGGAAGAATTACGGTCCACCTTAACATTGCATATAGATATTTCCCTGGGAATACATGACCTGGGACCCCTCAGAATCTAAACAAAGCATTTTATGAGAAAATCCGCGCGCACGTGTGTGTGATGTGTGGTGTGTAGTGTGTGTGTGTGGTGTGTAGTGTGTGTGTGGTGTGTGTGTGTGTTTGTGTGTGTGGTGTGTAGTGTGTTGTGTGTGTGGTGTGTATAGTGTGTGTAGTGTGTAGTATGTGTGGTGTGTGTGTGATGTGTGGTGTGTGTGTGTGGTGTGTGTGGTGTGTAGTGTGTGGTGTGTAGTGTGTGTGGTGTGTATGTGTGTGGTGTGTAGTGTATGTGGTGTGTGTTGAGTGTGTGGTGTGTAGTATGTGTGTGGTGTGTAGTGTGTCGTGTGTGGTGTGTGTGTGGGGTGTAGTATGTGTGTGGTGTGTGTGTGGTGCGTGTGGTGCGTGTGGTGCGTGTGGTGCGTGTGGTGCGTGGTGTGTGTAGTGTGTGTGTGGTGTTTGTGTGTGTAGTGTGTGGTGTGTAGTGTGTGTGGTGTGTATGGTGTGTGTGGTGTGTGTGGTGTGGTGTGTAGTGTGTGTGGTGTGTAGTGTGTGGTGTATAGTGTGTGTGTGGTCTGCGTGGTGTGTAGTGTCTGTGGTGTATAATGTGTGTGTGGTGTGTGTGTGGTGTGGTGTGTAGTGTGTGTGGTGTGTATGTATGTGTGGTGTGGTGTGTAGTGTGTGTGGTGTGTAGTGTGTGGTGTGTGTGGTGCGTGGCGTGTGTAGTGTGTGTGGTGCGTGGTGTGTGTGGTGTGTAGTGTGTGTGGTGCGTGTGGTGTGGTGTGTGTGTGGTATGTGTGTAGTGTGTGTGTGGTGTGTGGTGTGTAGTGTGTGTGGTGTGTCGTGCGTCGTATGTGTGTGGTGTGTAGGGTGTGTGTGGTGTGTATGTGTGGTGTGTGTGGTGTGCGTGTGTCTGTGGTGTGTAGTGTGTGTGTGGTGTGTAGTGTGTGTGGTGTGTGTAGTGTGTGTGGTGCGTGGTGTGTGTGGTGTGTAGTGTGTGTGTGGTGTGTAGTGTGTGTGGTGTGTAGTGTGTGTAGTGTGTGGTGTGGGTGTGGTGTGTAGTGTGTGTGGTGCGTGGTGTGTGTGGTGTGTAGTGTGTGTGTGGTGTGTATGTGTGGTGTGTGTGGTGTGCGTGTGTCTGTGGTGTGTAGTGTGTGTGTGGTGTGTAGTGTGTGTGGTGTGTGTAGTGTGTGTGGTGCGTGGTGTGTGTGGTGTGTAGTGTGTGTGGTGTGTAGTGTGTAGTGTGTGTAGTGTGTGGTGTGGGTGTGGTGTGTAGTGTGTGTGGTGCCTGGTGTGTGTGGTGTGTAGTGTGTGTGTGGTGTGTAGTGTGTAGTGTGCGTGGTGTGTGTGTGGTGTGTGTGGTGTGTAGTGTGTGTGGTGTGTGTGTGTGTAGTGTGTGTGTGGTGTGTGGTGTGTAGTGTGTGGTGTGTGTGGTGTGTAGTGTGTGTGTGGTGTGTAGTGTGTGTAGTGTGTGTGTAGTGTGTGTGTGGTGTGTAGTGTGTGTGGTGTGTGTGTTGTGTGTAGTGTGTGGTGTGGTGTGTGTAGTGTGTGGTGTGTGTGGTGTGTAGTGTGTGTGGTGTGTGGTGTGTAGTGTGTGTGTGGTGTGTGGTGTGTAGTGTGTGTGGTGTGTGGTGTGTAGTGTGTGTGGTGTGTGGTGTGTAGTGTGTAGTGTGTGTGGTGTGTAGTGTGTAGTGTGTGTGTTGTGTGTAGTGTGTGGTGTGGTGTGTGGTGTGTGTGGTGTGTAGTGTGTGTGGTGTGTGGTGTGTAGTGTGTGTGTGGTGTGTGGTGTGTAGTGTGTGTGGTGTGTGGTGTGTAGTGTGTGTGGTGTGTGGTGTGTAGTGTGTAGTGTGTGTGGTGTGTAGTGTGTGTGGTGTGTAGTGTGTGTGGTGTGTGTGGTGTGTGGTGTGTGTGGTGTGTAGTGTGTGTGGTGTGTAGTGTGTGTGGTGTGTGTGGTGTGTAGTGTGTGTAGTGTGTAGTGTGTGTGGTGTGTAGTGTGTGTGGTGTGTGGTGTGTGGTGTGTGTGGTGTGTAGTGTGTGTGGTGTGTGGTGTGTGTGGTGTGTAGTGTGTGTGGTGTGTGGTGTGTAGTGTGTGTGTGGTGTGTGGTGTGTGTGGTGCGTGTGGTGCGTGTGGTGTGTTGTGTGTCTGTGTGGTGTGTGTGGTGTGTAGTGTGTGGTGTGTAGTGTGTGTGGTGTGTGGTGTGTAGTGTGTGTGTGGTGTGTGGTGTGTGTGGTGCGTGTGGTGCGTGTGGTGTGTTGTGTGTCTGTGTGGTGTGTGTGGTGTGTGTAGTGTGTGGTGTGTGGTGTGTGTAGTGTGCGTGGTGTGTGTGGTGTGTTGTGTGTGTGGTGTGTAGTGTGTGGTGTGTGTGGTGCGTGGTGTGTGTGGTGTGTAGTGTGTGTGTGGTGTGTAGTGTGTGTGTGTGGTGTGTGTGTGTTTGTGTGTGTGTGTCCTGTGAACAGTGTAGGTCAAAGTCGAAAATTCGGTTAAATTCAGCATCTTATTAGGATGCGACACGAAGGCTAAAGAAAATCCCTCAACCCAGATACCGTCTGTATGGAATACTTTTCGAAAATGCTGTTTTTCTCAAATCTTACTACATAAAAGAATATAGATCTCGTTAAAACACAATTTATGTCAAATATCTACTTTTTTGTGGAATGAGCTATTTCCGAGATATTCCCTGTTATTTGATTATATTGTGCAACTGGACTGAATTGTCCAATTGTCTCGAATGGGAAACCGTTATTCATTTGTTTCTTTTATCTCTTGGCCATGCAAACAGAACGGAATTTCAAAGACATCGCATAGCGGACAGCTTTAAATGATTTGACTATCGCTCTTGGCCTACTGTATTTCCATATTCCCCTTGCACCTACAAGAAAATTAGCGGTATGACAATTTCTGCAAATGTTTATCTCGATTAACATGAAGTAGATTGAGGAATAAGAGTTTTTAAGAATAGTTTGCGCAAGAGTAGTAAATGTTTTGTGAGTGTAACACATCAGATTTTTCATCCATTTTCTGCAACTGTGTAGTGTTCCATATATATAGTCGGCGCAGATTATCCGCAGTCCCTAGGAGTTCAAAATGGCCGACATTACACTAAACAACAGCTGACAGAAGTATCACAAAAAGCAGTCCTGCCGACGTATATAATAAAGCCATTTCTAACCTCAAATATCACAGTGTTAAAGTAACATACTTTCAAACGATAATCGTTACCACAGAACACCACTCACCTTCGGCAAATCTTGTTTTGCAATAAAACTTTTGGATAAAATTACTTCCAAGTGCTAAATATCGTAATATATACGAGATGTACTACTGCGTAGCGAATACAAAAATAGCATTAACTATAATTGCATATACTGTTCTAAAACAGTTCAAAACAAAATCACGTAAAAACGAGCATTACGTCCACTGATTGATTAATTAATTGATACGGCGTCTAAAGAGAATCTTGTTTTAAAATCTATCGGTTGGCCTCTCTGCACACGTTCACAAACTGGCAACATAACAGACGCAATAACACCGACTATGGCCATAGCTTTACCATGGTTATATGTTACAAACAGTTGGCGGCACTAATGCAACCCAACGGATGGGATATCACCAAATATAACCAGACTGCACCATAATGGGGGGAAATGTCAAGGTTGTTTTTTTGGGTATCTCAATAAGCTAGCGCAGCTATAGTAATTTCGTTTCTATGTTGACCAAATTAGAATGCGAACTGTTTTTATTTCACAATGCTGTGCGTAGAATATTTGAATGTTGTTCAAGCGTAAATACCAGTTGAAGGCAATGTCTTCAATAGCCCCAAACGGTTAAGTCGGTACCTCAAAAGCTACTTTTCTCTTTATACCTAAACATGCCTATCACCTTATAATTGGAACCCTGTTGTTCTGCTCTCACTGTGAAAAGACATGCCGAAGGGATGTTATAGCGGTGTACGTTGAATTCACACGGAGTTAACGTTTATTAATCATCACCCCTGGCTCTACAGCCCCGTGTGGACCCCGGGCTTCTTCGCAACATGGAGCCGCTACTTTTTCCTCAAGCAGCTTCTCAATTGCCGCTACCCCCCCCCCCCCCCTTCCCAGGGACCTCACGAGGCTGAGTGCACACCGGACCAGGTCTCCCAACAGGAAAAGATACCCGTGCTAGTACCGGAAATCAAACCTGGACATCCCGCTTGTTAAGCAGCTGTGCTACTGCCGCGCTGAGGAGGCACCAATTGCCAACTTCCAGTTTCTGTTTCCCAGACTTCTATTCCATTCTCCAACTTTATCTCGGTCTTCCTCTTCCTCTAGATCCATGCTCTGGTATTATAATGAACAATCCTCTGGTCAAGATTTTCATTCCTCATCACATAACCAGCCCATCCAGCCTGATAAGTTTGATATACCTTACCATATCCGATTCCTTATGCAAGAATATGTATTAATGTGTGTTCAATATATGATTAATTAACGAAATAATTTAATTGGGGGAAGGTAACCATCACAAAGCCAAACCAATGTTGCATGTTATCCTAATGAGCGCGGGTTATTGCAAAACATGAAAATGGATATACTTTTGTAAATGGATCTTTGGATTGGCTCATTGCTTAGGAATGCGGTATTGTGTGTTCAAGTTCACAGCATCTATGCCAACAATTCACATCACTCAGTTCAGGTATCTTAATAAAACAGAGGCTAGTTGCAAATAATATAGACTTCATTACTGAAAAAAACAAATTTGAATTTCTAATACACACACATCTTGTCTATTCGCGTTAGTCTTGGGTTCTCTTGTTGCGGTTATAGGCTGTCGTACACCACTAGAGTGGACACCAGGACTCAATGGACCGATTACGGTTTTTTCCTGTTCTGTGATAACGACTGCATATAAACCAACCCAAGTTTCTGTATCCGCAATAATATACGAGGTCTATCCAACAAGTAAGTTTCCCTATTTTATAAAAATAATTACACATAGTTTATCATCTTGAAATAATTTTATTTGCATTACACAATGCTTATGTTGCTTTTTTACATAGACATGTTTTTCCAAGCATTCTTGGTAACGTGACTCAAGTTGTCCAAACAGTGTTATACCAGGTCGGGTCCTGTGCTTGTAACAGCTGTTCACTTTTGTTGTGAACTCATCATCGGATCTCCCTGTGTCAGATGCATTTCCAGAAACATTCTGACCAAATCCTCCAATTGTTGCTGCTTGTGGACATCACTCAGCAAACATGGCATCCATCTTGCACAGACTTTGCGGTAGTGAAGATGGTCTGTCAAGAACTTTGTGATGATGAGCGTCCAACTACAGCCTCAGGAGGTAACCGTATTACGATGTTCTCAATGGTAATGCGACAGTCTTCCTCCAGAATATTGCGAATTACAATAATGACATCATCAGATGTCGTTGTTGTGCGCTGTTCGTAATGCACATCTTTGCAGCCTTCCAAATATTGTACACGCCAACATCGAACCACTTCAATGCTCATACAGCCTTCCCCATAGACAGATGTTAGCTCCCGATGGATATCGACAGGGATAGCTATTTTGCTGCTGGGCGAAAAAGGCTAATGGCAGAGTGCAGCTCACAAGCGGACACACTCTGTAGTGGTAACTCCATGCCACCTGGTAGCGTACAGCCGCATCCAAATGTTTTCCGACACACGCAGAAATCGCCCTGGGGACGGAATGGGTGAAGGTTATCGAGTAATCAGTCCAGGCCAGAGCCGTCTCAAGTGGCTTACCTATCTCATGAGTTTGACGGCTGTAATGCTAACGTTTACCTGTTTCAACAAAAGAAATCATCATGGTGAACGGCTTCTTTGGGACTTTGCTGTAAAACAGCGAAGATTATTATTAAATGTGTCTGCAAAAATATTTTCGGGAGTAGGGACACAATAAACACTGCATACTATTATAAACGATATTAGGAAACGTTCAACACCCACCCCCCACCCCCACACACCCACCCCCACCCCCCACACCCCCACACACCCACCCCCCACACCCTCACACCCATTCCCCACACACACCCACCCCCACACCCATTCCCCACACACCCCCACCCCCACACACCCACCCCCCACCCCCACACACACCCATTCCCCACACACACACCCCCACACCCACACCCCCACACCCACATCCCCACACCCACACCCCCACACCCACACCCCCACACACACCCACCCCCACACCCACACACCCACCCCCACACCCATTCCCCACACACACCCACCCCCACACCCATTCCCCACACACCCACACACCCCCACCCCCACACACCCACACCCCCACCCCCCCACACCCCCACACCCATTCCCCACACACACCCACCCCCACACCCATTCCCCACACACCCCCACCCCCACACAACCCCACCCCCACACACCCACACACCCACCCCCCACCCCCACACCCCCACACACACCCCCCACACCCCCACACCCATTCCCCACACACACCCACCCCCACACCCACATCCCCACACCCACACCCCCACACCCACACCCCCACACCCACCCCCACACCCATTCCCCACACACCCCCACCCCCACACACCCACACCCCAACACCCACACCCCACACATCCACCCCCACACCCACACCCCCACACACCCACACACCCCACACCGCCACCCCCACACACCCCCACACACACCCCCACACACACCCACATACAACACATCCCCCACACCCACACCCCCACACACACCCCACACCCCCCACACACACACCCCACACCCATTCCCCACACACCCCCACCCCCACACACCCACACACCCCCACCCCCACACACACCCACCCCCCACACCCCCTCACCCATTCCCCACACACACCCACCCCCACACCCACACCCCCACACCCACATCCCCACACCCACACCCCCACCCCCACACACCCCCACACCCACACACCCACCCCCACACCCATTCCCCACACACCCCCACCCCCACACACCCACACCCCCACACACCCACACCCCACACACATCCACCCCCACACCCCCACACACCCACACACCCCACACACACCCCACACCCACACCCCCACACACACCCCCACACACACCCACATACAACACATCCCCCACACCCACACCCCCCACACACACCCCACACCCACACCCCCCACACACACGCCCCACACCCACACCCCCCCACACACACCCCACACACACCCACATACAACACACACACCACATAGAAATAAATATACGTCGGTCTGGGTGGCTCAGTACTGATCCCAAGGTCGCGGGTTCAAATACGGCCCAGACCGATGGTTTTTAAGTGTGCTTAAATACTCCATGTCAGTAAATTTACTGGCATGTAAAAGAACTCATGCAGGACGAAATTCCGGCACACCGGCGATGCTGGTGCGACCCTGGCAACCGACAGCGTCGTTAAACAACAAAATAATGTTTTAACATACAATATATTTTCCACTAAGCTTCTGCGTGTTTCCTAATATCACATGGTTATTATTACTATTATTATTATTATTATTATTATTATTATTATTATTATTATTATTATTATTATTATTATTAGTAGTAGTAGTAGTAGTAGTAGTAGTAGTAGTAGTAGTAGTAGTAGTAGTAGTAGTAATATTAGTATTAGTATTATTAATATTACTATTATTATTATGATTATTATTGTTATTATTATTATTATTATTATTATTATTATTATTATTATTATTATTATTATTATTATTATTATTATTATTATTATTATTATTATTATTATTATTATTATTATTATTATTATTATTATTATTATTATTATTATTATTATTATTATTAATTCTTTTGTTGCATTGTTATAAACTTATAATCATCGTCGTCAGAGATCAAGAGGAGTAGAACTTTTCTACCCCTCTGCTCTTACGTTTTGCTTTGTAGGTGATAGTAGTAGCATATTGTTATCAATGTCAGCAGTAACCCAAATCTGAAATTAGGAAACACCATTCATCGAGTGTACTTATGAAAACCTATAGCCAGCATTGGGGCGTCATTGATTATGATCCTTCTTTATGAGCTTATGACTGTACTCTTCTTTATGGGGGTTAGCTATCTATATTTTCATTTTTGGGACATACCTTTTTTCCGCAGAAACGCTACATCAACTGCTTCATCAGCGAACCGGTGTGACCGCAGTAAGCAATACTTTGGCAGTTTGGACTGTTCCTCCCATGCCAACAGATTGAATTATAGAAGATTTTCAAGCTGTACCTACTTCATTGAAAACAGTTATATTTTTGTAATTTGCAGCAGTTGTGTATTCATGAAGTTCGTTGCTGAACGTGCGTAGTTTGTTGAGCAGTGTATATTTTGACAGTAGCGTTCTCTATTCTATCCTTGTCATCCCAGGTTAGGGTGTATTATATCTGTGTACCAGCTAGCACCGGCAATATCCGGTTTCTTGGCGTGGTGCCTAACAGGCATTATCTTGCAACCTGTTCCACTAGATCCAAAAGCTCGTGATTTCTGATAATCTCAACATTACTTCAGCTGCCAAATGCATGCGACAAAGCAAAATCAGATGGAAGTTTATCTTAGTAACATCACGATTCTTAAGGAATGCATAATTTGTCTTTCACATCAGGTATATAATATATATGAAGTGGGTTAAGTCATTCGCAGGACTCCCGTGCTAACGATAAACAAGTTTTGTTTTGTGTTTCTGTGTTCATTCGTGTGCATATCTGCTTTTGAAATTTGACTTGAAATTGGCATAGAGAATAAAATTGTGTCAAGATCTTACTGCAGATTTACAAAATCTCGTTGTAGACCTGAAACTGTACTACAGTCGCTATAAATCCATTGGACTCGGAAGAATGAATCTTGTGCTTTGCGCTGTAGCTTGTCTTCCAAGCTACCGATGGCATTGAAGTATGTAGATTCACCACTGTCCTGGAAAAAAACTTTGAAATAATGACTTGTGTGTGGTGTAGGCATCAAGTTTCAATTGAACAACGCACAGTTAAGAGCAGACGCAGTTTGTGTATTTCTTGTATTTTCGTAATAATGAAGGCGGACTGTTAGAACTGTTGGCATGGGAACATGTTTATTGTACATAAATAAGGTCTTTCAAAAGTCAACTCAAACTTTGAACCACTATAAATATTATAACATTTGAGGTAGGATAAAAGAATTTCACGGTGTTGGGGAAACACTAGGATTTACAAAACATTGGGATTATCGCTTTGGTTATATCACCTGCCCCGTTTGTTATGTTTCTGAACATTTTAAGTATCCATGCGCAGTAAAAACAATTAGTGGGCCATTAAAAATGGCACGCCAAAGATTTTGGGGATATTCTATTTAGTATATTGATATTTTAATTGAAGAGGTGAAGTAAAAAAAAAAATATTTTATTATAAATATAGCAGACCTACCTTTAATGAATAGCCTACTACCGCAAATTCGTTCATTTGTATTCATCATATGTCTCATTCCTCATTTCTCTGGATTAAACGATTATTATCATTATTATTATTATTATTATTATTATTATTATTATTATTATTATTATTATTATTATTATTATTATTATTATTATTATTATTATTATTATTATTATTATTATTATTATTATTATCATTATCATTATCATTATCATTATCATTATCATTATCATTATCATTATCATTATCATTATTATTATTATTATTATTATTATTATTATTATTATTATTATTATTATTATTGTTGTTATTATTGTTATTATCATTATTATTATTACTACTACTATTATTATTATCATTATCATTATTGTTATTATTGTTGTTATTGTTGTTATTATTATTATTATTATTATTATTATTATTATTATTATTATTATTATTATTATTATTACTATTACTATTACTATTATTATTATTATTATTATTATTATTATTATTATTATTATTATTATTATTATTATTATTATTATTATTATTATTATTATTATTATTATTATTATTATTATTATTATTATTATTATTATTATTATTATTATTATTATTATTATTATTATTATTATTATTATTATCATCATCATCATCATTATCATTATCACTGTCACTATCACTATCATTATCATTATTATTACTATTATTACTGTTGTTATTATTATTGTTGTTGTTATTATTACTATTATTACTGTTATTGTTGTTGTTGTTGCTCTCACAGCCTACTGGGTATTTGTAGTGCCAACTGCGAAAATAAATCTTAATTAAAATGTATGAATGCTATTGTAGGTTGTTTACTTTTAAATCACATAGGTAATAATAAATAGTATTAAACAAATGAGTTATTAATGATTTCGTGGAATACTCTTGCGCTTTACGCCCGTAAAATGATCGTCATGTGAAACTCTCTCTCTCTCTCTCGCGGTATTACTACAGACAATGACAATTTGTTACAACATGGCATCTTTCAGTTGCAGTGGGGTTGTTGGATGTATCAGGAAAACTTATTATTTAAGGTAACCCACCACCAAAAGTGGGCCGGATTGAGATCTGGAGAACACGGAGTTGTTGCAAGGTGTATAATGACGACACAATCACCAAATATCCGCGAAATCAATTGTTTTGCAGGAGTGTGGATGTTGAGTGGAGCGCCATCTTGCATGAAGATTGTTTTCCGTATCAGTCTACGGATGACGAAGTTCTGTAATGTGCTGTAGTAATGCTTCCCATTTATTGTAACAGTCTCTCATTCTATTATTGTTTTCTTCCAAGAAATAAGGGCCAATACTGATTGTGAAGTGAAGACACACCATACAGAAAGTTGAATCATGAAGACCTTGTTGAATTGAAGTCCGATTATTATTGGACAAGAATAATGAAATATGGCACATGTGTCATGCTGATAGTGTCATCAGCAGGCACTTCCCAGCAATGTGGCCTTCGTGATCTCCGAATCACAATTGGGCCCACTTTTGGCTGTATAGTTACCTTAAAGAACGTGCTTTCCTGAAAAATCCAACAACCCCATTGCAACTGAAAGATTGCAGCTCGTAAGAAATTGCCAATATTTCAAAACATTATCATCAAAATGTTGCGCATGGTGTCGCAGACAGGACGCTATACGTTGAACAAGAGAACGGTAGGCATCTTTCCAATGTTTTGTAAACCACATTGTGCAATACTGATTTTTTCTTTTCTTCTTTTTTAACATCTTCTCAATGTTTTGTAAACTCATGGTTATCCAACGCCGCGTTTTTTGTTCTTTTTTTCTTATCTCAAATATTATAATATTTAGCGGTTTTTTCGAACTTACTTTTGAAAGACCCACATATAAAAACGCAAATTTTAAGATGCAGGTCGCCTTTTCATGGCCTACCCTTTTCCGTGTCTCTATGAATGACATATCTACACACAGAGATTTAGAAGACTGATGAATAATACGAACTAGTTATTCTGTACTTGGAGGTGTTTTAGACAAATGCGTTTTGTAGCTACCCTAGAGTTACAGAGTAAAATGCAAAATTCACGGGCTACTGAAATAAATACACTTTGACTCTCAGAACTAATCCTGAAACATATGCTTGAAAGATGTTAAAATGGTGGTGTGTCTCCTTAATAACTGAAATAAACCTGCACTTTTATATTTTGGAGCAGCTTCAAACTGATAGTGTTTTACACTAAATGCTTCCTAATCATTTTCTGAATATTTTGCATAAAAGGCTGTTATGATCCTTCCATGCTTTATAACCTATGTGAGTGGCTTTTCAATGCTGTATGCATTTCGATTCCTTTTCGATTTCTGTTTCTACTTTGCGGGTAAAGAACTCAAAATGTTGTGTATTTGAAATTTGGCTTACACTATGTGGTATTCTTTGGAGTTCTAACGGCGAAACTTCGAAGATTATTGGTTCAGATCTGACGCATTGCACGGTTTTGACATTTCTGTATTGAAGTGAGGTATTACGTTTAATACAAAACGTAATTAAGCATAAGTTTCATAACGAGATCGAAAAATAGTTATAGATTTCAAAAAAGTTTAATGAAATTTTGCTTGTTTCCTATACTCTCTTAAGTAGCTGGATCATAACTTGAACTTCTAAGCAAATGAGCGAAAGGACACTGATCTTAATAAATTTGTGCTACGCATACGGCAGCTCTGCATAGTTTTTCTTTTAATGAATGGATAGTCACAAAATGTTGCACTTAGCGTTGCCTTGATCTTCTGGACCGCATTATCTGCTGCTCTAGTACTCTTCAGAATATACTTTTGCATAAGTAAATCAAGCATCTGCATGCAAACACGACACCGGAACAAAAACTATTGCCTGTATGATGTTGAGAAGTTTTCTGCACTTTATGTTCGTAATCAAACTTTTCTGTTTTTTGTGCCTTTGGGTAGACATTTGATAAGCATACATTTTTATCTACATTCTAATATAATTGGATTCCTTCCAGGCTGAATTTTTATGGATAAGCTTGGTTTCCTTACCTGAATGAGATCACGTACCAGTTAGACTTTGTTTATTTATTTACTTACGTATTTATTTACTTAATTGCTTGTTTATTTATTCATTTATTTACTCATTTATTTATTTACTCATTTATTTACTCATTTATTCAATTATTTACTTACTTACTTACTTACTTACTTACTTACTTACTTACTTACTTACTTACTTACTTACTTACTTACTTACTTACTTACTTACTTACTTACTTACTTACTTACTTACTTACTTACTTACTTACTTACTCACTCACTCACTCACTCACTCACTCACTCACTCACTCACTCACTCACTCACTTACCTACCTACCGACCTACCCGCCTACCCGCCTACCGACCTACCCACGTACCCACCTACCCACCGACCCACCGACCGACCGACCGACCCACCCACTCACTCACTCACTGACTCACTCACTCACGCACTCACTCACTCACTGACTCACTGACTGACTCACTGACTGACTGACTGACTGACTGACTGACTGACTGACTCACTCACTCACTCACCCACTCACTCACTCACTCACTCACTTATTTATTTATTTATTTATTTATTTATTTATTTATTTGTTTGTTTGTTTGTTTGTTTGTTTGTTTGTTTGTTTGTTTGTTTATTTATTTATTTATTTATTTATTTATTTATTTATTTATTTATTTATTTATTTATTTATTTATTTATTTATTTATTTATTTATTTATTTATTTATTTATTTATTTATTTATTTATTTATTTATTTATTTATTTATTTATTTATTTATTTATTTATTTATTTATTTATTTATTTATTTATTTATTTATTTATTTATTTATTTATTTATTTATTTATTTATTTATTTATTTATTTGTGTTAAGTTGCTACATATTATGAATATGACTAGGCATTCAGCCCAGACTTTGCCAGTCATATCCAATATACCCAGTCCAACTTGTATATACAATTTATTACTTCTTACGGCTACAAAAATATCAATCACCCTACCATGTAGTTGCCTACATATTATTATTAATAAGGCACAAATAATAAACCAGTAGGATTTGTGTCCTTTTCTTCGACAGCATTTTCTAGTTGAGAAATTTATAAAAATAAGTTAGCGCTTGCTTAAAGTTGTACAAAAGTGCTATAAGTAACATCTTGCTTCTAACTCAAAATATTGTAACTCATACTTCACGTGCACTTTCCTACTGTGGTATTTGTAGTTATACAACAGTGTGTTTGCGTAGTGTTTTCTCGGTATTTTTAGTTATTTATTTGTTTATTTTTGTTCTTTACAATGTATCTTAAGAGATTTAGTTAACTCTTTGTTTAGTTGTATTAAGTAATTCCTAAAGGCTACTGGGCAAGTGCAACCTAAATCTAAGTTGTAGGGATAAATCGTCAAACCAGGGACAACGCTGGATATCTCAGCTAGTTACGGAATAAAGATGTATAGGAACGTGGACAGACAGCATTTATACTCACTCGACAGATAAGGCCTAACTACCAGAAAAACACCGCATGTTATCTTGGTCAAATCTGGGGTTGAACTCCAGTCCTAGACTACTACGTTCTCCTCGGAAGTGGATTGGTTACTTTGCAGGAGCAATAGAAACCTCAAATGAAAAGCACTCTTCCACTTGCAGCGACCATTGAAATGGAGTGCCCACTCTAGTACTGCCATCTGGAAAACTTTTATCACGGCTTCACTACTTAACTCCTTTCATCACCAGTGTAGCCCTTCAGTGTATCGAAATCGGGCCCCTGCTGCCTCGGAACACAACTGTGATTTCAGGGAATGCCAATTCCACTAAAAACCCTGGACTATAAACGTCCAGAAATAAAACTCAGGCCGGTGGATAAAACTTGCTCACAGCAATACGTTGTGACAAAGCAATGATATGCAGTACCAATGTTTATACGTGCAAAGTCTAAAACCCGTGTAATTTAACTGCTGTACATTATTAAAGAAAGATACTATTTCTTATTGAAATTTCTTCAATCTGAACGACAATCTGAGACTGTTTTCCCATTGCATATCATTATCAATCTTACGGTTTTAGCCTGTTGACGTTTCAACTCATTCAAAGACTGGCTCCAAACATAGGTCATACAACCGTTGCATTTTTTTATTATTTTTCTGTGTTTTCTTCATTATATTTATTTTACCAGTAAATCACAGTTTTTTATTGCTTTGGAATAGTGGCGGAGTATGGAATAGTAACCCCGTCCATATTTTTAGTTGCTCACTTCTTTTTCATTTCTGTCCAATAGATTCAGCGAGTTCAATTATGTCTGACATATCACGGTCGTGTGACGTAACGCAGGTTCTACACATAACTTCACCTTAATTCTATAATAAAATTATTCCAACTGGAAATGTGTGAACAGAGTTTCTTGAAACTCACAAGCCAGAGCATCTTAATCCATCTCTTTTAGGGTCCCGTGAGTTGTTTCATATGTACAAATAGGCAGCTGGACTCATAGGTGCTCTAGCTGTATCTAATGCAGTTGTGAACCTCAATGAAAACTTTAATAATATTCAAAAGATACCCAACAGGACCCTAGGTTGTGTTACTGAATCCCCTTAACAGGGTAGTTCATATCGGATGCTGAATGAACGAAATGGATGAAATGATGTTCAGGTGAGCCCGGGGTCCACAGAGTTTAGAATTACTGCAAATCGTCTTCTGACGGTAATGGTTCTTAGCAAGGCAGTTTAAATCAAACAAATCCAGCGAATTCGCTTTAAGCTACTGAGATTAAGAAATATATATTTTTAGTCTTTGAGCTGAGCCATTTTCTCTCTCAGACATACAACGAACGTATATGTTTGGGTAGGTCCTGGATATTCCTCTCGTTTTCGGCGCCAGGAAACCCCTTCTCGTGGCCAAGTCATGACATAACGGTGAAGCGGGTGTTGACAGCGCTGATCCGTAACGGTCAAGAACTTTATCGTCCTTCGCTATTTCCTGGTCAGGGACCCAGGGTACGAAATTCGTGATGTAGCCCAAAGCGCTACAACTTCTGGATTTCCTTCCTTTTTATTTGCTTTTTGCAGCGATTTAGAAGCTTCTGCGACTACAGGTCGTTGGACTGTGAAGTCACTGCTCTTTCAGCAGAATGAAGGCAATTTACTTGCTGGTTTATATGGAGGAGGAGGGGGGGGATTCCACGAGACTTTATTTATGTTGCAGCAGGGAAAATCGTTCTCCTTCCTCGAGGTTGCAGAGTGTGCTGTATAAATAAACCAGTCATTCACAACATAACGTAATTCACTCAGTTTGGTGCTCTGCACTGTCCAATAAAGGTGACTCTAATGGAAAGGTACCTAAGCACATTCGGTTTATAGCGACAGCTAATATTGCAAATAAAATTAACGCTCATTTATGTGGAGTTTTCTGTAATTTGATTTTTAGAATGGGTCCCAAAATGCGTAATTAATGCATTTCACTAATGCTACCGGGATACTTTTTATGCAGATGAACAGATCCATAATTTAGCGGAAGTAACAAGAACACAAAAATCCGCCCCGTTACTTTTCTATCACTTTATTGTCTTCTAAAATTTCACCACAAATACAGAGTTTTCTTATCGTCGTTAGCACAGTCTACAGACTCTCGGGCGATCACAACTGGTCTTCTCATAACCTTACGCGGTCCTTTTAGTGTCTTTTTTCACTTCCTCCGTCTCTCATGCACCAATTACGACAATGTAATCATTCGCGACGCTCGTTGAAGCTTCTTAAGACTTACCAAACGACGACACACATGCACAGCTGTCTCACACTCACTGACTGTCCGTATTCCTATGGTGGTCCAATCTAGTAACTCCTAACAGTGATCACAAGAAACGCATTTGGGCTACTTCAAATTTACGTAAATTTCTGTTATTTAAAATCTAAATGTCACTTCCGTGTCTGAGAACAGTTTTTGATGTAGTCTTAGTTTTGTCTTTGATTAGGCTTTCCCGAGTAATACCAAGTCCTCTGTGTTGGTTACCAGCCATCAACAAGACTAGTGGTAGGGCTGCTACTTTATAGCCTCTAGTCAGGCATAATGGAAAAATCATTTGATGGGAATGGAGAGAACTAGACTCCCAAAATTGGCATTCCAGTATGTTCCAACCAAAACAGCGATGGAAACACCAAGACCATCTTCACTAGGTTTATCGTTACAGGCTTAATGGCCTAAGGCAAACTTGTTCATGGTGATAGTATGGCACATTTATCTATACTTATGCATTATTCCCTTTTACATAATGACGACTTTTCAAACATAAGAAATGTCGCTATTCAACTGAAAAAATAGGAATTACTTGGTATAACATTTAATATTCTTGGGAGGAAATTCATTCCTATTTTATTCGTTAGTCTGGAAGGAGTTGAGGGGTGATTATTGTCAGGGCACAGTTACAAAGTCATGTCCCAAACTAGGGATGAGATTCCCTTTACCGCTTAAATGAGTATATACAGTGAAGTTGCTATTGTCGTTATCCTTATGCCATGTCATAGACTGTCCTCTTCATTCCCTGTGGATTTTGTGTAAACTGAAAACTCAAAAGTTAATGCCAATGTTTTGTACGATGCGCTTCAGAAACAATTTTCTTAATTTTCTTATCAGATTCTTTAATCAAGAACATGAAACAAAATAAGTTTAATTGATTTTCTAAATTATTACATCATTATTTTCATACCCACTTTTTGTACCTGTATAGTGCTAATATGCATATATGTATAAGCTTATAACAAGCTAATCTACTGTATCCATCCCACCAATGAAGTATCATAAAAGTGAAGAAGAATAACGTCAATACCCTAGAGTTTGCGTTTAGATGTGATGTTGGCACATTAAGTCACACATCCACCCTTTCTTGCCGCTATTGCGCCTGCGCGGAGGTGAATATCAACCTAATGGAACGAAAGAAAACCGCTGTAGGTATCATTGGGATTTAGATTCAAAGATCCAAGGGCTACGCTATGTCGTTCCGCGGGCCACAACTGCTTCACTCCTGTATAAAAAATCTTATGTGTTACACTCACATGACTTTCTCTACTCTTGTCCTAACCATTCTTACAAACTCTTATTCCTATATCTTCTTCGTGTTAGTTGAGATAAACATTTGTACAACTTATTGCTTATTTCCTTGTAGGTACAAGGGGAATGTTAGAATACAGTAGGCTTTGTGCGATAGTCCAATCTTTTAAAGCTTTGAGATTCCGATGTTCCATTTCACGAACGTTTTAATTTTTCCGAAACTCACACACATAACAAGGAATATCTCCGAAATGAATAAAATTTATTTGGACATAAATTGTGTATTTTAGCAAGACCTAAATTTTTGTACAGTATGATTTGGTCTATCTGTAACGGTTTACCAGTTATGCAAAAGCCGTCCAGAGTAAATACGACTACAGGTGCTATAGCCAGAAAATTCAAGATATACATTTCATTTGCCATAAAAAATCTCAAACATATAACATTTAATCAAAATCTTTAGAGCCATTTTCAAGAAAATCAAAATTTTCGAAAAATGTTCTATGTAAAGGGTAGTTTAGGGTGGGGCTATTTTCTTCGAAATCTTCGTGTCGCATCCTTGAAAGACATTAAACTTAAATACCAACTTTGGTTTTTAACCGACTTTTTGTTTTTAAGTCATGCTGTCCACAGATACGCACACACACACATAGACCCACACGGACCTTTTTCTAAAAATGCTTTTTTTGGATTCAGGGGATCTCAAAACATATATTTCCGGTGAAATCTTGACATGGAATTTTTGGGTGGAATACAATACTTCCCCTACTTGCCAGTAGAGAAAGTAAAAATCTGATGTGTTGCACTCACATGACTTTCTCTACTCTTGTACTAACCATTCTTACAAACTCTTATTCCTATATCATCTTCGTGTTAGTTGAGATAAACATTTTTACAAATTATCTTATTGCTTATTTCCTTGTAGGTGCAACGGGAATGTTAGAATACAGTAAGGCTTTGAGCGATAGTCAAATGTTAAGCTTTGAGATTCTGTTGTCTTTGCACACTTAACATATAAAAAAAAATTAACAACGATGATCCAATTCACGAAAGTTATGTTTTCCGAAACTCACACACATAACAAGGAATATCTCCGAAATGGTTCACCTTACAAGAAAATTTATTCAGACATAAATTGTGTATTTTAGCAAGATCTACATTTTTGTACAGTATGATTTGGTCTATCTCTAACGGTTTACCAATTATGCAAAAGTCATCAATAGTAAACAGGACTACATTACCTATAGCCAGAAAATTCAAAACATACGTCTGATTTGCCATAAAAGTATCCTAAACATATGACATGTTAATCACAATCGTTAGAGCCATTTTTGAAAAAAATCAAAATTTTCTAGAACTTTTCAATGTAAGGGGTAGTTTGGGGTAGAAGAATTTTCTTCAAAATCTTCCATGTCACATCCTTGAAATATATTAAACTTAAATGCCAACTTTGGTTTTTAACCGACTTTTCGATTGAGTTATGCTGTTCACTGACATACACACACACACACACACACACACACACACATACACACAATCACAGACACACACACACACACACACACACACACACACACACACACGCATACACACAATCACAGACACACACGGACCCTTTTCTAAATTTTTTTCTGATTCAGAGGACCTCAAAACATACATTTCCGGTGAAATCTGACGTCGAATTTTTGGGTCGAATATAATACTTTCCCTACTCACTATATGTAGTAGAGAAAGTAAAAAGATATCCTTCGGCTACGCTTTGCGGCTTAGGACCCCTAAACAGGCGTTATTCCCATAGGGAGAATAGCCATAATTTGGCAGCCCTGCAATTGTGAGTTGTGTAAACAGCGAGGAGAAAGCTGCACCTGTAGGGAAACTCCGAAAATATTTTGCTGGGGATACATACGGTAACATAATTTTCTGTACACTGATTTTAATAAATAAAATGAATCTCCTTGTAATAATTATGTCATTTAAAAATAGCTATAGGCAATTTTTCAAAACTTTATGTCATCAACATCCGGGCCCTGGTTATAAGGGTCAACTGGTAATTGAATAACTTATTGCACTAACACAAGTACGCTCGCATACACTTTCTCTACTCTTGTCCTAACCATTCTTACAAACTCTTATTCCTATATCTTCTTCGTGTTAGTTGAGATAAACATTTGTACAAATTGCCTCCCAATTTACCTCGAAACTTTCTTAACATAAGAAAACTTTTGAGAATCCTTCATATAGTAAGTAGGTGTTTTGTAATTTGCACTACGATTCTGAAAATCAATTCTTTAGTGTGTATAGATTATTTCTTTAAATTTTGGTAAAGCATAGCTTCATTGCCAAATATGTTTCTACAGCTGGAGGGGTAAATCACCTCCTTAGGAAATGTCTTAAATTCGTCTATGTATTTCATGTATTTTATTTCATATTAACGGAAGAAAGGAAGCGTACTCCTATAGAGATTTATAACGGCTCTAAAGTTTGAACACCTTGTAGGATTGCAAGAACTCATTTCTTCAATGAGATTTATACAAAAGAATATGATACCTGATGTGACTCAATGACAACTTCCGGTGGAACTTAGCACCTCGACCGAAAGGCGATCTTTTGTGCCTATGCCGCTGACGGAACACCTCCGGGAGGATGGATGAGGCGAATGGATACTAAGAGCGGCCGGAGCGTTGCCACGACAGAGCAGAGAGCAGGTTCTCTACATTTTCCCAGTTAGAAGCATCCCGGCGGAAGCTGGCTCAGCCCAGTTCCTCTCCCACTCCTTCGGATTCGTACTCCCAATAGGGAGCGGGACTTGGAAAACAGTTCTCCTCCCCCTCCCCCTCGGGCTTGTACCAGTAGACTCACCGTCCAATTCGGGGGAGGGACGAGATTTCCAGAGCGCAATTGTTCTCCCTACCGTACTATTGCGGCGCTCGCCGACGCTTCCAACACTGAAAGAAACCTAACGGGATGAAGTGTGAAATGAAATGATTAATGTAACGAAATGGAGGGACAGGAAATTCGGAGGATATGGACAATACTTCCCAGCATTCGACTGGCGACCTGGGGAGACCTCCGGGAAAAAAAAAATCGTTTAGGAAGGTTGGCCACGGGGGTCGGACCCGCGATCTAATGCAGGCCACAGATGTTACCGCCTGAGCCATCCCGCTCGGTTACCTAATAAGCACACTGTTATTTTTTACTTTCTTTACTGCTTACCAATAGAAAGTAACGAAAGTGCTTAATTTCCCCCAGAATTCGGTATCAATATTTCCCCAAGAATACCGATTCTGAGATTTCCTGAAAAAATTTAGAAACGCGCGCGCGCGCGTGTGTGTGTGTGTGTCAAACATAGCTCAAAAACGAAAATCTGGTTTTAAATACTAAAGAAGGTATAAGATGTTGAATCAGGACTGAAAAATTCAATGCCATAGCCGGGATTTGAAACACGGATCTTCCGCTTATCGAGCGGCTGCTTAAACCACTAAGCTACTATGGTCAGTACGACATTAAATTCCCCAGTTGATTCTTACTTTGCCGGTTAGACCACAAGGGAATCTCACATCAGGGATAAATACCCCAAGGGCGAACACCAACACCAGCATTAAGTTTGTTGGCATAAATAAATACTAATTACCAATGAAGGTATATAAGTAGGGCTAGGAAGTTCATGCATTTGCATGTTTTTTCATAGGGGTTAAAAATGTATGCTTTTACATTATGTGCACGAATTATGGAATTTTCAGTTATTTGGACATGATTTTATGATGCATATAACTGCATATTTTCTTGATTTTTGATAAATGCATAATATTTCAATGTTATACCCCCTATATAGCATATTTTAATGCTTTTTATGGGTTTTTATTAGCTTTTCTATCTGATATTTTTCATATTGGTAGTACTACACATGATGATGCAACTCACGAAGATTTCAATATTATAGCCCCTGTATTGCATATTTTAATCATTTTTATGCTTTTTTAAATTTTTTTCATCTGTATGATATTTTTCATATTGGTAGCATTTCTGAGACAACGATTCTTTCCCATTGGTAGATAGATTTGTGTCAAGTACAAAGAGAATTGTTGTTAAATCTCCTAAAAGAGTTAAGTTGTTTAGATCAACAGCACCTAATATCCGACTTCCTCCTGCACGAGTGTTAACTCGATGGGGAACATGGGTCGATGCAGTTTTATATAATGCTGACCACATAGAAATAGTCGAAGAGGTTAATTCATTGGACTCGAAAGATGCTTCATCAATAGAAACTGCAAAATATTGTCAGGCACTGGATTAAAAGAGAATCTTAGTTTCATATCTGCCCATGTCTCTTTCTTACCAACAGCCATAACGGCATTGGAAGGTGTAGGATCTCCTTTGCATGAATCACTTATTGTCTTTGAAAAAACAATACGTGATCTAAGTTGGGTTCCTGGTAGCATAGGACAAAAAGTGAAAGATAAAGTGAATTATGTAATTTCAAAAAATTCTGGTTATAAACAGATGCGCGGTATTCGAGACATCCTCGAAAGAAAACCATCTGTCACACCAAGAGATTTGACTCTCTCTGTGAAGCAGTTAACATCATTTAAATATGCCACGATAACATCTTGTGACGTGGAGAGAAGTTTTTCACGTTACAAAAGTGTTTTGCGAGACAACAGACGATGTTTTACAGTTGAAAATTTGTGCAAAGTGTTGATTGTGAACTGCAATTTAAAAGCAGCAGGACCACTTCTGCTTCAACGTCTAAGGAATAAGGTAACTTTATTTATTATTTATAATAGCTCGTCTTGTCCACTGCAAAGGGACATTAACTGTTTTAATTAAATAGTGCATATTTCTTGGCATATTTTCAAGTTTTTAAGAGCATATTTGCATGCATATTTCAGTGTTTTTAGGGCATGAACTTCCGAGCCCTATATATAAGTTAGCATTTTCAAAGGATGCGCCATTTAGATGTTCCAGAAAATCCTCCAACCCAAAACTACACTTTCAATGGAAAAATTTTCGAACATACTGATATCCTCAAAAATGGTTCTAACGATTTTAATTAAAATCCCACGTGTTTAAGGTATTTTCACGGCAAATAAAGTGTATACTTACCTAGAATTGCATGGGAATAGCCCGTTAAGTCGTCTTCATTCTGAGTGACTTTGTATACTGGTTGATAAAGGAGATATACAAGATTTTGCTGCATAAAGAAATGTAGATCTCGTTAAAACACACTTTATGTCAAAAAAAAGTTTGTAGCGTTGGGTATTTCCGAGATTTTCTTTGTTATTGTTTGGAATTGTCAAATGTTCCATACCTACGTTTCTCAACTATAAAACAAACCACTATACCTTTTTTTTTTTTTTTTCTATTTTGATGCAAAACTTACGTAATTTATAGGCCACCACGCAGCGATCGGCATTGAAAAGATCTGACTATCGCTTTAGCTTACTGTATTGCTCTTATTTCTACGGCGAAATTGGTAAATGAATAATGAAGGTTTATCTGTATCAACAACCTATGGTGAGAATAGTTTGTAGAACTGTGAGTAGAGAATATCATGTGAATGCAACACATAAGAGCTTTTCTTCTTCTTTTTCTTCCTCTCAGGGATTAGACTTTAGGTCTGTTCCGGTCTCACACTATCGTTCCATCTCCTCCTCGTTCTACCTACTCGAATTCCTATTGGTTGATAACTCATTATTAGTTAAGGAATTCTATTTTATGACATTCGTTCCAAATGGTTTAACCAATTATCTCTATAACGTGTTAATTTATTAGATACACATTCAAAATGTAGATCTTCTCTAATAGTTTCATTTGAAATTGCGTCTTGTAGCTTACTTCCCTTTACTCGTCTTAAATATATCATCCCTGCTGATTAATTTCTTTTTAAGCTCCTTTTGTCCACAGTTCACGTTTCACTACCACATAATAAAACACGCAACGTCATCACATTTATTTTTTGTTTCTTTCTTAGTTTGTTTTTTCACGGTTTTCTTTAACATTCCACAAATATTTAAAAATTTACTAAGTTTAAAAACAATATCTTTTTCTTTATCATATGAAGCTATCGTACCTAAATAGTTATTATTATTATTATTATTATTATTATTATTATTATTATTATTATTATTATTATTATTATTATTATTATTATTATTATTATTATTATTATTATTATTATTATTATTATTATTATTATTATTATTATTATTATTATTATTATTATTATTATTATTATTATTATTATTATTATTATTATTATTATTATTATTATTATTATTATTATTATTATTATTATTATTATCATTATCATTATCATCATCATCACTATTACTATTGTTATTGTTGTTATTGTTATTGTTATTATTATTATTATTATTATTATTATTATTATTATTATTATTATTATTATTATTATTATTATTATTATTATTATTATTATTATTTTACTTTTGACTGGTCGTTTAACCTTGAAGGCCAGAATCTTTGTATTTTTAAATGAACTTTTAAAATTGTATTTTTGAGATTTTTACATATTTAATATCCTTTAACTGGGTAGATCATACGAATATCGGACGATGAATGAATGGAATGGACCAAATGGTGCTTAAATGAGCGCGAGGACCATAGAAGTTACCCGATATTAATTTTTTCAGGATAAAGAAAAAGCTCGTATGAAACATTATGTGGGTAATTCACCCTAACCGAAATTGGAATTCCGGACTTGTTGAATGTGAGGCACACACGCTACCCTCTCACCATGGAGATTGGCTACGGCGCACTGTCTTGTAACAGACTACCTAAAAAACCAGAACACCTTCTCCTTCACCGGAACGGGGGAAGGGAGGCAAGGGGTAGAAGAATGTACAAATAAATAAGCCTTAAAAAACTGGAGTGGTCCTGAATGGCAACCTTGAGCGGTGTTAATGAAACCGAAGGGCTATGACATTTGGAAATGCCATGGCAGTAACAAAGGACAGAGAGACTACTTTTAAGTGTTGTTTAGATGAATGAAGAGACAAGACGTATGGTTTCTTTTCCTAACAGTCCCCACTACAGTTTAAAGCAACTCACAACATTGTCATCGAGACAATAAACCTTCAATTAACACATATTGCTAAAATATCCTACTTTATAATAATGAACCACCCAAATATATACTTTTGAAGCCCCCTGGATAAAAATATCTGATGTGTTGGAATCACATGACTTTCTCAACTCTTGTACTATTTTTACAAACACTTATTCGGTCTACTTCATGTTAGTTGAGATAAAACTTTGCAGAAATTATCTCATTGCTATTTTTTCTTGTAGTTGCAAGAGGAATACAGTAGACTTTGACCGATAATAATCAAATGTTTCAAAGCTGATCGCTGTATGAAGACTTTGAAATTCCGTTCTCTTTGCACCACCAAGAGATAAAACGGTGAATAACGACCCTCCATTTGAGAAAAGTTTAAGTGTTACAGAACTCACACAAATAACAAGGAATATCTCCGAAATGGTTCACTCCACAAAAAGTTCATTGGGCACAACTTGTGTTTTAATGAGATCTACATTTTTGTGTAGTAAGATATTGTCTATCTCTTACGGTTTATTAGTTATGCAAAAGTCATTAGACGTAAACAGGACTAAATAGGCTATCAACAGAAAATTCACAATATACATTTCATTTGCCATAAAATATCTTTAAACATATGGCATTTCACTAAAAATCGTTAGAGCCATTTTTGAGAAAATCAAAATTTTCGAAAACTTTTCCATGTAAAGGGTACTTTAGGGTGCATAAATGTTCTTGAAAATCTTCATGTCGCCTCCTTGAAATATATTAAACTTAGGTACCAACTTTAGCTTTTAATCGATTTGTCCTTTTCGAGTTATGCTGTTCACAGTAACACACACACGCACACACCCACGGACCTTTCTCTAGAACTGCAATCTTGGCATCAAAATTTTGTGTCAAATACAATACTTCCCCTACTTACTACACGTATTAGAGAAAATAAAAAAAAAAGTAAAAAAAAAAAAAAAAAACACACATTTTTAGGAAAAGGCGCGTGTGTGGTCTGTGTTTGTGAGTGTATGTGTTTGCGCGCGTGTCTATGTTTGTGAACAGCAGAACTCCAAAACTAGAAGCCGGTTAAATAGAAAACGTCTTCTTCTTCTTCTTTTCTTCTTCTTTTCTTCTTCTTCTTCTTCTTCTTCTTCTTCTTCTATATCCCTGTTCTACCACTATCGTGGTGTCAGGGGTTTACCTCGTATCTATCTTCTACACTCAATCCTATCCTCTGCTAGCCTATTGAACTGGTCCCAAGCCTTTCCTTTATTAGCCGCCACTATTTTAATCCCTTCTTCCCAGGTTTTCCTTGGTCTTCCTCTTGGGTTCCTTTCCAATGGTCTTGTTTCTAAAAATTAGTGTACCTTCCAATCTGTACCCATCCTCTTTACATGTTCATACCATGTGAGTTGTCTTTCTTCTATTCTTTTACTTACAGATGGCACTTGATGTTTGTCTAGTATACTTTCATTTCTTATTCTATCTTGTCATGTCTTCCTTACTATCCTTCTCAAGCTTTTCATTTGCATTGCATTTACCATGCTTAACTCACTGTTTGTAACTGTCCAGCTTTCACTTCATAAATAAGTATTGGTTCCATAACTGCTTTGCACACTTTATGTAGTTTTTGTCCTCTTATCTACTTCTTCTTTCCCAAAAACGTACTTGCTTAACGCATAATGCGCTTTGGTAGCTTTCTCTACACGCTTTCTTATTTTTTCTGGTATTTTACCCATTTGGTGTATCACTGTTCCCAGATACACATAACTTTCAACATGCTCTGCCTTCCGTCCTTTTCCAGCTTAATCTCTTTTATCTGCTCTTCTGTCCTGGCTACCATCATTACTTTACTTTTATTAAAATGTACTGTCATCTCTCTTTCCTGCAGTGTGTCTGCCCATTCTATTATTACCTGTGACCTACTTTCTGGATCTGCTATCAATACGATATCATCAGCATAAGCTATGGTCTGGCAATATATTGGTCTTAAATTCCACATTCCCATTATTAACTTACTTCTTCTCATGTTACAAGTCTTCATTACTTCATCCATAGATATTGTAAATAGTGATATACTTCGACTATCCCCTTGCTTAACGCCCTTTTCCATTGGGAAAGGTTCTGAGGCTCTGCCCTTTAACCTTACTGTGCCTTCTGTGTCCTTAAATGTAGATTTGATTAGCCGTATTAATTTTAAAGGTGCCGTCTTCTTATACAATACATTCAATGTCTCTACTCTTGGTGCAGAATCAAAGGCTACCTGCAGATCCAGAAACGCAAGGTATGCTGATTTACCTTTACTTATCCATTTATCTGTGATGACTCTAAGTGCAAATATCTGGTCCTGAGTCTGTCTTCTGGGGCTAAATCCTGCTTGTTCATCTTCTAAATCATTTTCAACATACCTCCTCAGTTTTATTTCCAGCATCCTTGTATATAGCTTCATCATTGTATTTATTAGGCAGATTGCTCTATAGTTCTCACATTTAGATGATTCTCCCTTTTTGTATATAGGTATTACTATGCTTCGATTCCATTCATCTGGGATATATTCTTCTCTCCATACTATTTTAAATAACACCTTCAACTGGTTGATCATTGTTTTACCTCCAGTTTTAATCATCTCAGGAACTATTCCATCTGCTCCAGCTGCCTTGCCACTTTTCATTTGTCCCACAGCTATCTGTACATACATCCAAATAGTCAGTCTCCAAATCCACACCTGTCCCTTCTTCCTAGTTAACATCAATTTCCATCACAACATACTCATTCCTAAATTTCTCCTCATAATAGCTCCCCCATACCTCTAGTACCTCCTATGTTTCTGTTTTCAAATTATTTTCCTTGTCCTTTATACTATACACTTTCTTGCCATGTTTCCCTCTTAGGTGTCTCATAGACTTCCAAAAGTTCTTATTATCATGCAGATAATTATCTTCTATACTCCAAATTCTTCCCAAGTTTGTCTTTTTGCTCTTTTCACCTCTATTTTGCACTCCTTTTTCTTTTTATCGTATTCCTCCTTATGTATAGGATCCTTAAGACATAAAATACTGTTTGCAATCTTTTTTTTTTCTTCTCCTTTACAACTTTTTTTATCTTCATTCCACCATTTTGTTGCCTTTGCCCCTTCTCTCACTTTTTTCATACCGCAGACTTTTTCACTAGCTGTCAGAATACCTTCCTTGAGGGATTTCCATTTAGTATCCACTGTATTCTCATTGTTAAATAGAAAATTTGTCACAAGTATTTAAGATCTGAAACATCCAAGGATGCGACACGAAGATTTTGAAGAAATACCATCCCCCACCGCTCCTAACTAATTTTTACACGGAACATCTTTCGAAATGTTTGCTTTTCTCAAAAATGGCTCTAACGAGTTTGACTAAAATACCATGCATTTAATATATTTTCAGGACGAATAAAATTGAATCGGTCGGCGGAGAAACGAACTAAGTCCATTTTTTTAACTTTTCAGGAGAGACAAAAAACTGTTTAGCCGGTAAATTTATTTTCAGAAATTTCTGTTCGATATTTTATTGTATTCTTTATTGCAGTCCAGTAAATACATATAAATGCACTCACTTAATCCTTAGCAAATATTGCAAAAATTGATTTTGAAAAAAATTGACTTAGTTCCTTTCTCTACTCGATGATAGGTTTACCAAGACTGTTAAATGCGTTTATTTTCTTAAAAATGTAGTTTTTGTTACAATATTGATGTTCAGCATCTTAAATAACATAGATACAATCATAAACAACGTGAAAAAGCACATTAACATTTGTAGTACATTTAAGAATTTTGGAGAAGTAATTTGCAAATTACGGTACCTTATTCATTCAACTGTACCTAAAGAATGTTTTATGAAATCACTGGCCACTGCAATATATCTTCATAACATTTTTGTGCATCTTCTCATGTACGAGTATATATTTCATCAGCTTTTCAATGTCCTCCATTTTCTTTTTCTGAATGGGCACTTTGAGTTGTGGATAAGCTGGCTCCAGGGCCATGTGAAAATTTGAACGCGTTTTCAGCCAACAGAATGTATGTGTCAGACAACTATTGATAAACGGATGTGTCCTTATTATTCCAGGCTTATTAGCCTCGTAAATAAATTCCTTATACTGGGAAATTGCAAATGATTCTTTCTTATTTCTTGGAAATCCTTACTTGCTGTTTCCATAGAAATCACATTCTTTTTGTAAAATTGTGGGCACCACTTGTCAAAATGCATAATGCTTTCTGTCTGTGCCATAGTCAGTTATTCCTGTAATGCTATTAACTATCATATTTAGGGCGCTGATGACCTAGAAATTGAGCGCCCTTAAACCCACAAATCAATCAATCAATCAATCAATCAATCAATCAATCCACATATTCTTTGGGAGTTTAAAATCTATCACATTTTGATATTTTTCTTTTAAGTACACCAAACACTCGATCACATGGAAGAAATGAATGACCCCTCTCTGGAAATGGATGAAAGATCTTATTTATTTTTCTCAGGTGTGTCAATGCCAGGCACATTCGGATTAGGGTGTGATTTTTGTATTGCCCCGAGGCTCCATCAGAGAAGAAGTGTAGTTCTGGTCTTCCCTTTTGTTCCACTTGCTTTATGGCAGTATAAAATCTCTCACTCCTACGCTTGTGTATATCAAGATCAATTTGCGCTGCCCTCTTGCTACTGTTGGTAATATGAGGACTCTTTATTTTGACTTCTAGTTCCTCACATTTGCTGCAAACATCAATTTGTGGGCGGCCTAAAGCATAATTAGCATTTTCCGAGAAGTACTTTCTGTAAAAATCATATTTAACATCAAACTCTGGATATTTCTGCCGGAAAAGATCATGCATACTTTTGATATTCAAACGTGCGTCCAAGTGTTTTATTTCTTTGCCAGCATAGTGGGTTGTCCTAAGGGGAAACGAATGGATATGATCATGTATTGCATTCAATATATTTTCTGTAGTTTTGATGGTGCACTTATTTTCACGCCGTTTATCCCTTGGGATTTGTCCTTTAATAAGCAGACCAGATATGCGAAACACTCGCTTCTGTGATAATGCATGAAGATTAAGAAATGCTTGCTTGCAAACGCCCGTGCGTCTACCTTCTACAACAACAAAATAATCAAAAGAATGCTGTCGCTTGTTACAATACCTGCAGGTTCGTGTTGCTGTTTCTTTAACAACAATTAACCTTTATAGATGTATATCTTGAGCATTTTTATCTTCTATGTTAAGAAAATCTGATAGAATTTTCAGGCGTTGCGTATCATTAATACCCATCCGACACCTGAAAACAGTATTAAATTACATTAGTATCAGTAATAAAGCTCTCTATAAAATATAAAAGTAATGCATTGCACATTTCATGCTGCAATAGTTATTGCCTTATTTACTTGCAATCTGCTCCGACACTTTTCCCAGGTACAGGATTGCCCTGATAGTTCAACTAGGGTAGTCCATGCACTCTTGCATGTTTTATTTTTTTCCTTTTGTGCTGCTCCTCGTTTCTTTCTTTTTGGTGAGATGATTCCTTCATAACAAGCTTCTGACTAAACAGTTGCAGTCTCAAATGCAGAGAAACAAGAATGATTACATAGACGTAATATGCCACCCATTGTCGAAGCACATACTTGATGCAACAGGGGCGCCTCGCTTGCAGTTCACGTCAAAGAAATGAGGAGAAACGAATTGTCACTGACAGTTCCTTTCTCCTGCTGATGAATGCACAGAGATTCATCTTTCTCCGCTAAGCAGTGGTTGGATATAGTTCCTTTCTCCTCCTGATGAATACACAGAGATTCATTTTTCTCCGCTACGCAGTGGTTGGATATAGTTCCTTTCTCCTGCTGATGAATGCACAGAGATTCATTTTTCTCCGCTACGCAGTGGTTGGATATAGTTCCTTTCTCCTCCTGATGAATGCACAGAGATTCATTTTTCTCCGCTACGCAGTGGTTGGATATAGTTCCTTTCTCCTCCTGATGAATGCACAGAGATTCATTTTTCTCCGCTAAGCAGTGGTTGGATATAGTTCCTTTCTCCTCCTGATGAATGCACAGAGATTCATTTTTCTCCGCTACGCAGTGGTTGGATATAGTTCCTTTCTCCTGCTGATGAATGCACAGAGATACATTTTTCTCCGCTAAGCAGTGGTTGGATATAGTTCCTTTCTCCTGCTGATGAATGCACAGAGATACATTTTTCTCCGCTAAGCAGTGGTTGGATATAGTTCCTTTCTTCTGCTGATGAATGCACAGAGATACATTTTTCTCCGCTAAGCAGTGGTTGGATATAGTTCCTTTCTCCTGCTGATGAATGCACAGAGATACATTTTTCTCCGCTACGCAGTGGTTGGATATAGTTCCTTTCTCCTGCTGATGAATGCACAGAGATTCATTTTTCTCCGCTAAGCAGTGGTTGGATATAGTTCCTTTCTCCTCCTGATGAATGCACAGAGATTCATTTTTCTCCGCTACGCAGTGGTTGGATATAGTTCCTTTCTCCTGCTGATGAATGCACAGAGATACATTTTTCTCCGCTAAGCAGTGGTTGGATATAGTTCCTTTCTCCTGCTGATGAATGCACAGAGATACATTTTTCTCCGCTAAGCAGTGGTTGGATATAGTTCCTTTCTCCTGCTGATGAATGCACAGAGATACATTTTTCTCCGCTACGCAGTGGTTGGATATAGTTCCTTTCTCCTGCTGATGAATGCACAGAGATACATTTTTCTCCGCTAAGCAGTGGTTGGATATAGTTCCTTTCTCCTGCTGATGAATGCACAGAGATACATTTTTCTCCGCTACGCAGTATTTGGATATAGTTCCTTTCTTCTGCTGATGAATGCACAGAGATACATTTTTCTCCGCTACGCAGTGGTTGGATATAGTTCCTTTCTCCTGCTGATGAATGCACAGAGATACATTTTTCTCCGCTAAGCAGTGGTTGGATATAGTTCCTTTCTCCTGCTGATGAATGCACAGAGATACATTTTTCTCCGCTAAGCAGTGGTTGGATATAGTTCCTTTCTCCTGCTGATGAATGCACAGAGATACATTTTTCTCCGCTACGCAGTGGTTGGATATAGTTCCTTTCTTCTGCTGATGAATGCACAGAGATACATTTTTCTCCGCTACGCAGTGGTTGGATATAGTTCCTTTCTCCTGCTGATGAATGCACAGAGATACATTTTTCTCCGCTACGCAGTGGTTGGATATAGTTCCTTTCTCCTGCTGATGAATGCACAGAGATACATTTTTCTCCGCTACGCAGTGGTTGGATATAGTTCCTTTCTTCTGCTGATGAATGCACAGAGATACATTTTTCTCCGCTACGCAGTGGTTGGATATAGTTCCTTTCAACACAGGACGATGTATTTCAGTCGAATTAAAGTGAATGCGCGAAAAAATGAAAAAGTGAAAAAAATGACTTAGTTCCTTTCTCCACCGACCGATTCAATTTATATCTTGAATTTTCTGGGAATAGCCTATGACACACTCGTTCTAAATTACATTTGTATAATTAGTACACTATAAGAGATTAAATAAATCTTATTAATACAACAGAAAAAAGTAGGTCTCATTAAAGCACACAGTATGTCAAAACTTTTTGCAGTGAGCTTTTGCACTAACAATTTCCGAGATATTTACCTTCTCTGCTACTTACAGTGAGTAGAGTAAGCAGCGTAGTCCACCCAACAATTCGGAGAATTTTTAAAAAATAGAGTTTGTGTATTGTGTATCTGTGAACAGCGTAACTCAAAAACGAAAGTCGGTTAAATGACAAACTTCATATTTAAGCGCAATCTTTTCCAAGGATGATACACAGCGATTTCTGAGAAAAGCTTTCCACCCCAAATTACTCTTTACGTAATTTGTTTCCAATATTTTAATTCTGTCAAAAAATCGCCTAAACGATTTTGATAAACACAAGCTGTTTAAGATATTTTATGACAAATGAAATGCATATCTTAAATTTTGTGGGAATGTCGCTTAAGTCCTCTTCATTCTAAAACGACTTTTGCATAACTGGTAAATCATCAGAGATAGGTAAAGTCTTGCTACACAAAGGTGTAAATACAGCTAAACACATAGGTACAATTTATGTTTTGTGAAGAACAATTTCCGAGATATTCCTTGTTGTTGGTTTGAATGTCCAAAGTCATTATTCCTTTTTTATGTCCTGACAATGCAAAGAGAATGGAATGTCAAAGCTATACCACGCAAAAAGTTCTTAAAAGGCTTGAAATTCGCATAAGCCTGCTATATTCACAACTAGCTGAAATGTCCGTCGTCCGTGGTTTCATGATTTATCCCTGCAGTTTTTAGACTTAGGTTGCATTTGTCCGGTGGCCTTGCCCTTCTTTGGAGACGTTTAAAATTATTAGTTAATACACTTGAAGAGTTAATTAAAATTCTTAGGATACACTATAAATAACAAAAGATAAATATAATAAATAACAAGACCACAGGGAAAACACTATGAAACCCACTGTTGAACAACTACAAATATTATCGGAGGAAAGTGCACATGAGGTATGAGTTACAACATTTTGAGTTAAGAAGTAGGGTGTCACTTGTATTACTTTTGCATAACTTTAAGCTAGCGTTAACTTATTATTTTTATAATCATTATTTGCAGAAATACATAAAGTATAACCAATCCAAATTTGGTTATCGTTCATTCAATAGATGTTCAACCAGAATTTATATTAGTGTCATGTGCTGATTTAGTTAGTTTCCTAATGAGATCCTAGGGCCATTAAAATATTAACATTTGTGGAAAGCTATTATACCTGCATAAAATTTTGTCCTATATCTATTCGCAAATGACAGCATCGCGTAAGCGTAAGCTATGACGCCTGGGTTAGTGTGTATATGAACGGGATGACAAAGTTCTATATTATCAAATTTAGGCATTCTTAGACTGCGATGCCTGCGTTAGTGTGTGCATATGAACGAGATGACAGGGTCCTGTGCCATCAAAGGTTAGCCCGTGTTAAGTTATGACGTCTAAGGTTAGTTTATGTATATGAACTGTATGACGGGATCTTGTGATATCGAAATTTAGCCCGTGTTAGGTTAGTGTGTTTATAAACGGGATGGCAGGGTCCTGTGTTATCAGAGAGGCAACATCTAATCGTGCCATCAATAACCAGATATGTATAACACCATATCTCAACTCTTTCTCCGCGTTTCCAATTTGACGCGCGTATTAATAGCTTAACCAAATTTGTTTTATCTGGTACCATATAGAGATCTATACAAATAACATTAACGTCATTAATTACCTAGCGCTGCCCGTGGTTTGATGGTTTATCGCTATAAAATTTAGCCTTAGGTTACACTTGCCCAATAGCCGTCAGTGACCAACATACACGTAACTAGAAGAGAGAGAGAGAGAGAGAGAGAGAGAGAGAGAGAGAGAGAATACAGTAACTGGATAGCTGTTCTCGTTTAGGATTGTCATAAATACACAGCCTGCTGATAAAGCTATAGAAAAGGGCAATCTTAAACGTAAATAAGAAAGGTTACAATAAAGTAAAAATAAAAAAGAAACAAAAAGAAATACCAAATTTGACATTGTGATTACTCCATAATCGATGTCAGAGAGATCAACGTAGGTATATTACATGTACTCGCTGTTCATTTTGTGGCGGTATTTCTGATGCTATAGACACTATAAAATGTTGTTAAGTCAAGCTCTCTATTAAAACACATAAATAATTGCCTCAGTCTAAAACCACATAGATATGGGCTATTATCTTTAAACTTGATGAGTCTAATAAATGGGTTCGCTAAGTCTGTCTGATAGTTTGTTGGGAATCTGTAACTTGGTTGATTTGGCTACAAGGGAGTGGAAGAGTACTGAAGGGCGGAAAGGAGTGTAAATGTTAAGGGGTCCACTCCTTTGATATAAAACAGATACGATTCAAGCAACAGCGGTTATATCATGTGACTTTTCAAGGGACGAATCATGAGTGTATTGAATATTTGAAAATCCAACGTTAAGAGAAGAGGGCCAACCACAAACAAGCACTTTATATATTTAAATGTTATGTATGTTAGGAATGAAAAGACGCTAAGGCTGAAACACAGCTAACTTCAAGTTTTGATCTCAGTGCGTGCAGATCGGGGTGATGTCGAAGCAGATAGGGTAACATTTAGTTCAAAAATGTAAGAAAGCGCACATATATTTGGAGAGTCAATCAAAACAACAGTCTTTACTAACCGCGTAAATGTAGTACATAGATTATAGTGAAACCAGTGTAATAATGACCCAGTAGTGGTGTAAGTAAACAACGAACTGATTTTCGTGTCAATATAATAATGAATTGCAGCACTGTTATTTTTATTTATCTCGTCAAAAACTCTTTACAAATCCTCTTCTGACTAAGAATAGGTGCTCAACTGCTGAGTATTTTAATAGCCGAGACAAATTAAACACAGAAACTGAACCCAATATAATTCTTAGCCACTTTAGGCGGTATAATTAACAATAAATTAGCAATATTCGCAAATCGAGTTAAATCCGCCGCACTTTGTTATTTTATGAGGCCGTAAAACGTAATAAATATAAGGTAAGTAGATGGTCCTGTAAGCTTTTGTAGTTATTACATAAAATTAAATAAAAAGTTGTGCGAAATGGAGTGGAGTTTCTGATGGTAAAATAAAGAATAATTTTCGCCTATGTCAAAGTTTATCTATGCCAGGTTTGCTTACAATTCTTTGAATGTAATTGTTGACGTCTTTGGTGACACAGTGAGGGGATTTGTCCCACTCTTTCCTTGACCCTACTTCTTGTGATTTTTATTTGTGGGGCAATTTAAAAGACAAAGCGTTACGTCTAATCCCTGAACATTACAAGAAGTGCAAAGTAATATACGGCAAAAAATAACCAACGTATCCCAAGAGTAATTGCAACATGTTTATGACAATATGTTAAGACACAGTCTTCAAGCATAGTGACATAATTTCCAACATAATTTTTGAAAAGTTAAGCAACGTAAGGGACATTCAATATTGTAATTTGTGAAATAATAATAGTTCTAGTTGACCTAGTCCGTTTATCCTACTTGCTTCGATGCCTAAGTCGGTGCACGCGGGAAAAAGTGTTGGAGAGAAGCAGTGTGCTGTTAAAAGCGTGGCCGTCTAATCTGGGGCACCGTAAGTTGTTGGTTAGCCATTGCTAAGCATAGTACGTAGGTGAGCTACCAAAAGAATGAAGTTATGCACGTTTTGTCTGTAGAGAACCGGTTCCCCACACTGTGTCGTCAAATATGCTACTTACGCCCACAACTTGAATCTTCTTTAATGTTGCTGGACTACTAGGTCTACTCATTACAAACTGTGGTATTTGTGATTAGGTAAACATTTTGTTTGTCAACAGCGCTTTTATATAGTGTTTTCTCAGTATTTATGTTTTGTTCGTTATGTGCAGTGTCCTGAAAGTTTTAGTTAAGTGTTTGTTCAAGTGCCTTGTGCAATAATTTTAAATGCCTCTAAAGAAACGAAAGGTTGTTAGACAAGTGCAACCTAAGGTTAAAAGAAACAAAGCGCTAAGTTCAGGCAAGAGTACCAATCCTTTTGCATCTTTCCATCATGAATTTTATTATATAGTATTCTTGAAAGCACGATGGTCTCATTTCTCACATCTGCCCAAGTCAGCAGTGCTTTGGGGGTTAGTTTAATGACGTTTTCGATTTAAAACAAACCCCACGATTGCTAAGTCTTTAGTGGTTTTAAAGCAGTGGGACGCTATTCTCGGGTGGGACCCACGAAAATGTATATTTACTTAAGAATAAATTTACTTGTTATTGTAACAACTAACGGAATGCGCAGCTTCAGTGAACTTATGTTACGGTTTCACTTCCGTGTGCATTAATACACGTAGTGGTGTAAAATAAATATTTTACGGAGTACAGGGTAGCCCTCTAATAACCTGAAGTAATTTAGACGTGGTTTAAGCACAAGATTTTACCTCTACAGAGTTTTGAGGGTTGGTTGTATAACGTTTATGATTTAAAACAACCGCCACAATTGCTAAGTCTTTGGTGGTTTTAAAACCGTGGGACGGGATTTTTGGGTGGAACACATGAAAATGTTTATTTCCTTAAAATTAAATTTGTGTATTATTGTAACAACTAGTAGAACCCGTAGCTTCGCTCACCTTATGTTAAGTAACGAGATTCAGTTCTATCCAGCTGTTTCCCTACATCTATAGTAGGTACCTACTGTTACTGGCGGTCGATTATCCACGGCTAGTTGCCACGCTTAAAATGAATAAGTTTCACCTCATACTTCGCTGCTGCGTGAATTAAGTCGTAAGTAAAACAAAGTAAAGTCCCAGATAAGATTTGATGCTCGATAATTAACTACATCAATGCTATTTGTGTAAAGTTCTATAGCGTAGCAGAAGAAAACAAATATACTAGTTTTAAGGGCCCTGGAATATCTTAGGAAGCCAAGTACGAACTAGACCAGGGGTGTCAAACAGCACTCACCAGGCGTGAAAAATTTTCCCCTATTTTCCCTCCCTCCGTGATGATCAAATCGGAAAACGGGAAAAACAAAGCGAAAACCGGTTCTACTAGCGCGTGCTACTGCAGTTAAGGAGGGGTAGACCCCTCTCTTCACACCCTCGGAGTGATGTTTGACATGCCTGAACTAGACACTGCTATAAATTATGGTTACACACCAACTGTTGAATGAGTGGTATCCAAAGTTGGGTTGGTTATACTTATGTGTTCCTCCAAATAATGATTATAGAATAATAAGTTAACACTTGCTTAACGTTGTGTAAAAGTGATATAAGTGACAGCCTACTTCTTAACTCAAAGTGTTGTAACTTCTACTTCACGTGCACTTACCTCCTGTGGTATTTGTGGTTGTTCAACAGTGCTTTGCATAGCTCTTTATTGGTGTTTTTATTCATTTATTTTGTTCACTTTTTGTTCTTTATAGTGTTCTAAGAGTTTTAATTACCTCTTTGTTTAAGTGTATTACATAATCATTTTAAATGTCTCCAAAGAAACACCAGGCTATCGGGCAAGTGCAACCTAAGTGTAAAAACTGTAGGAATAAATTGTCAGACCATTAGCAACGTCGGGTGTTTCAGTTAGTATATAATAAAATGGCCGACCCGTAGCGGAGTGGTAGCGTGCCTACCTCTGACCCAGGAAATCCGGGCTCGACCCCCGGTACCACTATGGGGGTTTTTCCCCGCTGGAAAGTCTGATCCGGAGTTCACTCAGCCTCATGATACCAATTGAGTAACGACGCTGATGAAACGGTAGCGTCCCTAAAAGGTCAAGTAGTTCATTACGTCCGGTGAGGTCGGTACGCTGGCCCCCACCAATCCCCAACCTGCACTTCTCTGTGGCCTTAGCTGCAGCTGGAAGATGCAGCGGCCGGCCAGTAAGGGTACCCTCTGCATGCTGGAGAGGCCCGAGGGACTATTATTATATAATAAAGTCAACGCTGCAAATGTTTGGGATATTCGCTACTGCAGCGCACCTATCACCGTTACTTTGTCCTTCCATCACTAAAAGTGACACAACCACCGAATCGATGAGGAACCCTACTTTAATATGTACTACATGAAATAAAATTTGTAGAGACCTTTTAGTTATGTACATAATTAGGGGCAGTTAACATGGAGAGCCCCCTAAAAGGTAAACATTTTAAATGAACTTCCGTTTATACGGAGTTAACATTATAATATCACAACTTGAACATTCCTTGAAACTTTTAGAATGATAATAAGATAGGTACTAAATCAAGGGTAGTTTACTGGAATAATCGCGTAAGTATTTACAATTTTTGAGCAAACCGCTGCACGATATTTAAAATACTATCCTTGTATGGGAAGAATTTGCAGTTACGTTTCAAATTTGGTTGAAATCAGAAGAAGATTAAGTAATTGTGCAGAGCTCCCTAATATTTATGGTTTATGACTTGTAGGCAGGTACGGAGTTGAAATTATGTGTATAAGAACTGTAAGAACATTTTTCTCACAAAAGCAGTTTAAATCGACATCAAATTAAACGTATTTAATACGGAAAGCGCCTAGAAATTACGACTTTTCGTCAACATTGCATAGCCGATGACAGTATATATGTAAGAGTTTATCTTTGGTCTACACGTTTAAACTTTCCTCGGAATCCTTACAAAATAAAGTTTGGTGTATATCTACGATTGTAGGGTCAGTTCTCTAAAATGATGAAACAATAGACACTGCTGCTGTTTTATTTCTTCCGCGAAATGAACTCACCTGAGATTTAATGCCCTACAAAAATTTTACATTCCTTTTTTAATTGTTATATTTCCATAACGCATTTACTATAACTTAGGACATAACGAGGACGTTGACTAAAACAATAAATCATGTTAATAATTGTTGAACTTTATGCTGCCTTAACTTTTGTTTTCAATATTGTTTGCTGTAAACAGATTGACATCCATACTTTTAGATTCTGAGGAGAGGAGGTAATGATTCTGGATAAAGAAAAATTCTCCGCCCCAGTTGGAAATCGAACTTTTGGGTGGAGAAGCCAGAACACCGACCACACTACCGCGGAGGGAGTCATTTTGTGTAAATGTTCCTATATCTTATTTGTAAATTGTAAATACGCAGTAGTAGGGCCAAGATCAGAATATTTTAGCAATAATATCATAATCACCAGATTGCCAGCTCGGGTGGTAGTAGTTGAAATTTTGCGTACTTCAAGGCTGTGTTTCACAACTGATCTGTTGGAGTGCTGATAGGTTACCACGGGCACTACTGTTAGTGGTGGAGAGCTCGGTAAATGAATTTAGTACCTACTTGATTAACAATAATCATTTTATCGTATGTAACACTTTGGGTGGAGGGACACCTATCAAACATCTTCGTTTGTTGCTACATGAAGCAGGATTTAGATTGCGCATTCTATAATTTGCATTTTTTATCCTTCTTTTTCTTTCAGAGCCACTACAGAATCTGATTTAAATAGCACTTTGGGTGTCGTTGCGACAACGTTTTGTCGATGTTTCCACAAGCTCTTCACCTGCTGAGGTTGGCTTCTGGTAATCGATAGCGTTCCATCTGCTTCCCGTGTCACTTTAAAGAGCTTATCCTTCACGCTTAAAATAGCACTCTTCCCATTTTCTTGCTGTGAAAATGAAAGATATGAAGAACGCTCACTAGGCGAAGCTGACATTCGGCAGGTGTGGCTTTTAGTTTAGTACAGCGTTTTAAAAGTATACACGGACTAAGCTGCTCTATCCAGCGTTTGCACGGGTGCATTTATAGGTATATTCGGGGGGGGGGGGGCGGAGAGGGGCGTAAACCTACCTACATAGTGACAGAAATATTTCTCGTGGTACGAAGTTTTATGAAAATTATAGTAAAATTAAAAGCTATTATCCAAATACATTTTAAATGCATTTACTAGTTCAGCTACTCTCCATGTGAAGATATATTAGGACTTGCGTTAACAAATACTACAAGCAACACATTGAATTAGGCACTGAACATTCGAGGCACGTTGTTGGACTCGAACCTCTAACTTTTGCTAAGGCATAGGTTTCCGAAATGTTGTGTAGATCATTAAGAGAGTATTTGCATGTAATGGACTAAAAAAAGTGGATGTGCTAAGTAGCTAAGCCCTGAAGCACAATCTACCAACTTTAATCAAATCAGTTTAGATTTACAGGAGGGAATTCAAAATAAGGACTAAAGCTTGTGTCTGAAAGTCAATCTTTCTTTTTCAGGGCCTAAAGTGTAAACGCTCAGGCAGACATAGATTTGTAAAGGGTTGAGAGTATTTGTGGGGGTAATAATTAATAGTTTCACACAGAAGTTTCTTTCAGGAAGAACCTGGAGAATTTAAAGTCGTAGGAGCATGTTGCCATGATACTCGTAGATCATTTGGTTTCAGCAACATCACGGAAACCCGAAGATCCATGATTCAAATCCCGGCTGCATTTTGGTGTCTGATTCTACTTTCTCAAACTGTAGGGGTGGTTTTTTAAAGCTGAGAGTAAGCTTACAATTTTTGCTGGGTTCTGAAGATCAACGGTACAAGGAATCATGCAGATACATAATAAATTCGTGTGCAGGAGACTTCTTATAAAAGTGGTGTTAGTTTCAGCAACTTGTAAGCTAACTTGTAACTTTTGCCAAGTCCTGTTAATTTAAGTTTAGCTCAAATAGTCCCCAATACACATGTTCACATAAAGCGTTGAAAATATGGAAAGGGGTAGTATTGGAAGGTCCTGAGGTACTACTCAGAACAGATATCATTGTGTTTGTTTCTTGCAGCCAACAGAGGTGCTACAGGTGCAAACACGACAAAAGCGCCATCAATTCACACGTGTTGCTAAACGTAATAAGTAGTATCAATCGTTATTGATTATTTTAGTGCATCTCTACCTAGCTATGATAGGAAACGGAAATATTGTAATACCAATTATCCAAATATTGTATATTGGGATTTCACCTGAAGTACTAATTTTAAGGTATCCTAAATGAAAAAGACGTTCCTTAGGGACAAAGAGGTCCATGTGTGTGTGAACACGTAACTCATAATCAAAATATCAAATGAATACTAAGCATCGTCCAGCATCTTCCAAGAATGCAATACAAGGATTTCCATGAAATTCTCCAACATAAACCAGCTTTAATTTTCTCGTAAGTGGCTCTAATGACTTAAATTAAAATATCGCGTGTTTGGGATACGTCCTTCGTTCTAATGCATTTGTGTATAGTTTTATTTAAGTGGAAGATCGTAAACGATAGGAAAATAAACCTTACTGCACGAAAAATTTAGAGTATATTAAATATGGCAGGGCAATAAAAAATTATCGTGAAATTCCAAAATATCAAAATCGTTCATTCAGAAGCGTAGTTGTAACATGAACTTATATACCAGAACCTGTTTACGGCTTTTCTGGGCTGCACGTGTCTTATATGCCTAGTTAGCGTCAATTATTCCTCATAACTATTTATCACAATTGCTATTGCAACTGCTCCGGTGCATTGGTAATTATGGAATAAGTGCTGGAACACTGACCAATGGTATGAGTGCAGTAGTACCAAAGGTTAGAAAGTAGTGCAAGTTCAATGCAGTAATTAAACTCTAAACAACCTTGATATACAGCAAGATCCATCATTATCACGTTCTGAAGCATTACAGTTTTCAATGCCATCAGCACCAGTGTGAGAGAAACAGTTGTTTCACTTGGAACGTATCCTGCCTCCGTTGGACATTTAGTGGATAATATCTAAATGTTCATACGCAAATCACAAGTGCCTTTTGCAGTCGAACCCATGATTGTGGTGTCAAATGCAGACTAAATTGTGCTCGGCTGTAGAAATATTTTTTTTCCATAGCTCTGAAAACATCGTGAATAAGGATCAAACAGATCAATCGTGAAACTTTTGTCGAAATGTTTACGTCTTTACAAATTATGAAAATTATAAAACCATTCTGATAAAAAGAAGAAAAAATGTAGTACATATCTCAATTCTAAAACGCATTCGTTCTTATACCTTTTAGAACGCTTTGCTAGGTATCCAGGTGGAAGAAGTAAGCATTTTGCCCAAAAATTGGATATTGAGATATTACTGGGACATGTTTGAAGCCCCTTAAAATGCATTTTAGACAAAAGAAGTGTCTAGCGCGCGCGTGTGTTTGTGTGTGTGTATGTGTGTGTGTATGTGTGTGTGTTTGTGTGTGTGTGTGTGTGTGTGTGTGTGTGTGTGTTTTGTGTTGTGTTTGTGTAGCGTAACACAAAACTGAGGCGTATGATGAGCATCAAATTTCGTACTTAAAAGGATGCAAGACGAAGATTTTCTGAGTAGATCCTCTCACAAAATAACGATAAAAGTTGTTCTTAATTTTTTGTTTTTTTCAAAAAGGGTTCTATATTGATTAAAATGGGACACATTGGCATCCAAGTTAACTTTACGTATAATTGGGAAATCATAAAAGAGAGGCTAAAATTTACCTGGGAAAAACAATTCATTAAAGTATATCACTTATCTAAAATAGCTGTTTGGTATCCACCACTGTTTATGAAATGTAAGGTGTCCTGTGTTTGTTTCTCCAGGTTCAAATTTAGTGCATCATAATGTTCTCGTATATGCGTTTAAATGTGCAATTATTAAGAATTTTAATTTTTTCCCCAAGGGTCAACTTGTATAAAAATGCGGCTTGTGATATAAATAGTTGAGTATTTTTCCCGCATCTTATTTGCAACCACGCAAATAATTCGCCATATTGTCTAGTTCTAACATATTTATGGACAAACACATATGGTGATTATGATTAATATGAAGTGTGTAAAATACTAATGTTCATATGAATGGTATAACTCAACTATGATATTATTGCACTTGGCCTCTCGTGGCCGTTATCGGAAACACATGGTGACGCCACAGTAAACAGGCATAATTGTACTGTCGTTCCCTCCCTACTCAACTCCCGGCAGACCGCGGCGCCTTCACTTTCAGGTATAATAATTTGTGGTCGACTTATATAATAGACAAGCGATGGTAGTGAAATGGTATAATGTATACAGAAAGTCACATGGTTGTTCGCATTAGTTGTGTTAAAAATAAATATATAGTGATATTTAAATAATTTCCAGAACACTTAGAATACTTAGCTCTATTTGAGTAAAAGGTATTGCATTCTCAAATACTATCTTAATACGTACTGAAAACGTAATGTTGATGCTTTATAATCTAAATTCACCAGTGCCACAAAGTTCGCCACTTATGTTGTTAAAGTGCCATGCGTACTGTGCCTCAAAACTTGTTTGAACCTACACTGCACATTGCTAGTATCCCATTATGTGGTCTAAGGAAATTGTTACTCTGTGGACCTCCTGTTGGGTGCCAAGTAATTGTTGCGGCGTTTCACCACGTTATGCGAGGAAGAATTTGATGCTTCATGGCGTCGGAATTGTGGCGCCAATCTTATGAAGATAGTTTGCCCCACGTGGTGGCGTCTCGACCCTAACTGCTTCGTTGCTCGTGTTTTGCAGGGATGAGGGCTCCAGAGCTGCGATTGCTGCGATTGCTGTGTGTACAAACTTTCCGATACTGCACCGAAATTGATCGCCAAGAACTTATTAATTCTACCTCTCTTAGGGTACTAGGAAATAGGCACAACGATCAAGTCGATGGAAATTACATTTACCCAGGAGAATATTTTGTAGGCACACGCCAAAGACTATACTAGTTCTTAATAAAAATTAACATTAGCAAATGTACTGCTCATGGAAAGAAAAAGTATCCTATTTACATAACTATATTGAATAACAAATGGAATTCAATAGTAATTGTAGTCTAGGGTTAGGCCCAAGGTTGAGAAGCGGAGGAGGATTTGAGCACCGCAGTCAAACCTAGACCTATTGCACCTTAGATTTAAAGTAGCGTAGACTTTCTTACGGTAGCACTTAAACAAGAACCTATTTATGACATTTTTTATGGTAGGGAAGTTGGAGAACGGCGTTGTCGGGTTGTATCAGAAAGCTAGTAAGCAGTATGAAATTCGTGCTACAATGCTACTCCTCCAAGTTCAGCTTGTTGGTGAACAGAAAGGAGGTTGGAGGAGCCTTACTCACTAGAACAGCGATGTCCAACCTTTGCGGAAGAGGGGAGGTTGGATCTACCCCCCTCCACTACACGCGGACATTGCCATTCTTTGACACTCGGATGTGCAGTGTGTTGCAGTGGCAATTTGGTTACATGTACGTTGCGTTTGATTTACGAAATCACTTTCAAATCTTATACGATGAACATCTGTTCATTAGTGACCTCTTTGGTACTGCTTACGTTTAAGAAGTCTATCAATATTTGGCGACAAGGTCGATGTGCATAACCTTAGAAGATCCACCAAGTGAACGTCGTGTAACATATTTCGATACAGACTTTTAGTATAGTTCAATTTGGAGAAACTCTGTTCACAAATATATATAGAGCTATACTCACTCTTATACACACTACTGTTGCAAATGCTTATTTCTCTATCTACTTCATTTTAATCCACATAAGCATTTTCAGAAAGATCTTATTGCTACTTCTGTTGTAGGTACATGTGGGAATATGGGAATACAGTAGGCTTTAAGTGAGAGTCAAATGTTTTAAGAGCTGGTTGCTATACGGTGTCTTTGAAATTCCATTCTCTTTGCAAGGTCAAGAGATAAAAAAGACGAATAGCATATTTCTCTTTGAGAAAAGTATATGTTGTATGTATATACATACATAGGTCATTCAATAATTAGTGGCAACATTTGAATTAACAACAAATAAAACATTTTTGGAGCAGTCACGTTATTGCAGTGCTTAGAAGTAATCTCCTCCAACATGAAGAACTCGCCTCCACACATCAGGGAGCTGACGGATGCCATCCACAGGGTCTTGCTGTCCTAATATTCGAACAGACTGGTCTACTGCTGCTATAATTGCCTGTGTGGTTCTAAAGCGAACTCCTCTAAGTGCTAATTCCACTTTCGCAAAAGGGTCGAAATCACATGGGCTCACATCTGGCTAGTATGGAGGATGCTCCAAAATTTCCCAGTTCCATCTGCGAAGTAAATTAACAATAGGGGCAAACTTGTGAGAGCGAGCACTATCATGTAACACAATGGCATGGGAATTCAGGAGATTTGGACGTTTACGACGCACAGCTAGTCGTAAATGGTGTTCCATAAAGTGACTGTAATATGCTCCATTAACACGATTTCCTCGAGGAACTGAATGAGTGATAAGTAGGGCCCGGATTTTTAGGTCCTATAAACCTTCATTTTAGGTCTTTCACATACCTAAAATAGGTTTTTTTAGGTTTTAGCTTTGCGGATCAATAATGGTACAAATAATTTTCTGGTTTGCTTACTTTATTGAGATATAAATCGTACAGCATACAGATAATCCATTTTAGTGTCTCTTTTGTTGATTATTTATTTGGCATTGCAATATATAACTGCATACATACCCAAATTTACTGGTGTGAATGACTTCCTATTATCACGTAACATATTCTTGTATGAAAAAAAGTTCTTTCAACGGAACATGTCATAGGAGCATAGGTCATTGATGCTAATGCTGCAGGTTCTAGGGATATTTCTCCGGTATACTTTTCACCCTGCAATATTGAAGAGATGAATTTCACATCATTAAGCCCAGGATTACGTTGAAGAACAGCTTTGAAGAACATGCAACTCCCACTGGTGCTGGTATTTCTTTTCTGGAAACATTATCGAAGATATCCATAGCAAGTTTGAGTGGCAGGGTTGCGCTTTCCAATGCGATGATAGCTTCTAGAATACAATAAAAATGCGCCTTAATATATGCAAGGGAAGTTACGATGGTAGGAGCCTAGATCGATTTCTTGGCCTTGGCGATGCAGGAAGCCTCCATTTCATCAAATTCGTTTACTATAATTTTAATGTCATTTAGGTGCTCAGCATAGCAAAAAGCAGCAGACAGCCAAGTTCCCCAGCAGGTAAGTATCGGCTCAGGTGGAAGAGGAGTTGCCGGTAGCTTCTCTTTGAATAAATGTATACGTGTTGGGGCTTTCAAGAAAACCTTCTTGACCGAAGATATCACGCTGTTCACATCATCAAAGTGGTTTCTCACTTCTTCCGCAAGGTGGTGCAGGCCATGAGCCAAGCATGTAACATGCAGCATGGTTGGATAGAAAGACTGGAGAACTTCCCCTGCCTTCAACATATAGGCAGCACTATCTGTCACTAACAACAGAAACTTACTATCCCGATTCTCTTCTGGCCACAATATGCGTAAAGCGTCCCTCACTGCACAGACTATTGTGCTGTTGTTAGTTTTTTCTATTTCTTTACAAAGAATTAGATGAGGGTTACCTGGTTCTTTTGGGTCCAACTTTCCAACTACCACATTCACAATGAAGCGACCGCAACTATCAGTTGTCTCATCAACAGAACACCAGACATAGTGATCCCCTATATCTTTTCTTATTTCATGTAGTGTGTTCTGGTAAACAGGAACCAAATAATTCTTCCTTACAGTGGATTCATTAGGCATAATGCGGCCACTGATCTCTTCTAAAAATGTTTTCATGGTGGGGTTCCTTAGCACGTTCCATGGGACATTTGCAGATACCAACGCCTGGCAGAGGCGAAGGTTAAAGTTATCTTCAGGTTTGCCAACTGTGGAAGAAATAAGCGTCTGCCTACTGATGCTGCTGGACTTATTTCTCCTACCAACACTAGCAATATGCAAAGCTGCAGATTTGTGCTGCTCAATGTGGGTTTCTTCTCACATTTAACCTGAAATTAAAAATAAGATCGTAAATACACTTTTGCATGCGTGCTACAGTAGTCGTAAATACACTTCAGTTAGATAATGCATGCGGGTTTTAGGTTATTTACAAGAAACTTACTTGTTTTGAGCATGCCTGACAGAAGACTACTCGACCATCTGTAGTAAAGTTGGGATCTGTAGCAATCCATTGTCTCAGTAGGTGCGATTTAGGCATTGTTCCGCTATATAACAATTCAAGTTAAAAAGTATTGCAGCACCATTCACCATACGTCCTGATTGTTGAACTCTATTCTTACGAGTACCAACTCCTCCTTACCAATCTGTGCTCCTAAGCTTCTGATTACTGCCTCAAGAAGTCACCAGATGTCACATGTGCAATGGGATGTGCTGCATTCTAACGGTATTACGCTGAACTATCTCGGTCCTAATGCTTATAGTGGTAGAAATAATATTCATACAATAAATTTCCAAGGAAAAATGACATCATTTGAGTAAGGAAAAATTAACCATTTAGGTCATTTTAGGTCTCAACCCTTCAAATAGGCATTTTTAGGTGCAATGGAAGTCATATATTCTGCTTCAGACTTCGTGATATGAACATATGTTTTGAAATTAGTTCATTAAATGGCAAGGAAAAAAATAGGTTAAATCCTAAAAATCCGGGCCCTAGTGATAAGTATACCGTCAAAATCATAAGCAACACTGAACATGACTTTAAGTGGATCCTGTTCTTGTCGATACTTTTTTGGGCGTGGTGAATCAATTTGCCGCCACTCATTGGATTGTCTCTTTAATTTTGGTTGGTAGCATCGAACCCAGGTTTCATCTAATGTTATGATACGTCGAAGAAAACACTCGCCTTGACGTTCATAGCGTTCTAAGTGTAATCTCGCTGTTTCCATCCTCTGCCACATTGTTTCCTCTGTAAGATTGTGTGGAACCCAACGAGTGCAGATTTTCCTTATCTTCAACTTCTTCCTAAGTATGTGGAGAATCGTACCAGGAGCAACTCCAACTTCCCTTGCTAGTTCAATACAAGTCAAACATCGATGTTCTTCCAGCAGTGCTCTAATAGCATGCACATGCACATCATCACTTGCTGATTGCGGTCTGCCAGATCCACGTTTTTGATAAGCATCTTCCCTTACTCTACGAAATGCATTCGCCCACCTGGCCACGGTACGATATGGTAAAGTCTGTCTACCACAAGCTTCTAGTAATTCTGTATGGCATTGTCGAGCATTGATACCTCTTGCAACCTGAATTTTAATTAAGCATCTTCGTTCGTATTTACTAAACATATTTAGAGCACTAAAGATAACAGCCTACAGTTAAACTTACTAAAAATGTCTTATTAAATAAAATGATTGTCTTTAAACTCACAGCTAACAAACATTAGATGCTCTTATTTTTCATTATCAGCTTACATGATTTACCGCAGTGTCGCCACTAATTTTTGAATGACCCATTGGCAAATTCAAACAAATAATTATTGGTTCAGTCAAAAGGAAAAAAAAAGAGTATTTGACAAATTGTGTGTTTTAACGAGATCCATATTTTTTATTTAGTAAGTTTTTGTCCACCGCTTACTGTTTACCATTTATGCAAAAAATCATCCAGAATGAAGAAGTCTTCAGAGAAGGTCCCCAGAAAATTGCAGGTATGACTTAGAAACTGCCACGAAATCGCCTGTTTCTGTTCGTCACTGTATACTGACTGGTTGTGAGTCTAAACGCCACAGGCGCGATTCACCCTCCGACTGAAACAGGAGGGGGAGGATAGCAGCTAATTACGTAAGCGTCTCCAAAGAGGTAAAGTTGCACATCATTGGACTAGGGCAACAGCATAGGGGAGTTTTCTAAGAAGGGCCACGGAAACGTGCCCTTCCAGTAACTGCCACATGTCGCCCGTTGATTAAAACAAGGTGTAAGGTGATTATAATGGTTTTGTGGTAGAGAACAATTAGTTGTAATTGCAATAAATGAATAATGAAATAAAAGGTCCGGTTTATATAAAAGAAAGCAGGTATTTTGAAATTAAGAACATAGGCGCCGACTTGTTATGCCTTTGGGAGGGGGGAGGTGTAGGATTGTGCAATAAAGTCGGGTATTAATAACATTGGTACTTAGTACAATTACTGGCGTAAAAGCATTCGTGATAGTATGGTACAGATGCTTTCAATTACCTGAAAATTAAAGGAAAAACAGATTGATTCATCTAAAACTTGAAGGAAAATAATGCTAGATTTTCTGGTGTAAATGATTTCGTCTCAGTTCATTCCTGTTAATAAATTCGTGTACAACTGAATGAAGATGGCTTCTTCACGATGATATGGATGATAGCAACTGCGTTGGGCGGATTCATGGAATTGGAAACCGACACTGGTAGTCAAGGTCGTTCGGAACGGAAGGTCTGCAGTTCAAACCCCGCTAGGATCTTTTCTGATGTTTTCCTCAGTTCTCATAACTGGCAAATATTGGGGAGGTACGGTAAACTTAGACTTGGAGATTTTCATTTCATGTATCAACACTATCCACCGCCTGTGGGGCCGCGTATAGTCAAAAGAGGTGTTAAACACCTACTAAAACGAAAACAAACAAAAAAGTTTCAATCCATGGCCACAGAGATAACAGAAGTAATTTTAAAAATTTGCTACACAGGTGTGAAAATAGTCACAAAGTACAAAAATGGATGCAGCGAGATTCCTATTGGTGGATTCCTCACGGCATTAGTTTTGAGTAGTACTTTCTTGGGGAATCTACTGGGGGAATGGTTCATTGTGGAATAAACAGGCTGCTCATTGGTTGGGAACCTTCAGTGGAATATTACACTGTCTTGTAAAAAAAAAAAAAAAAAAAAAAAAAAAAAAAAAAAAAAAAAAAAAAAAAAAAAAAAAAAAAAAACGCACAACACTGGCCATACAGCCAGTATGGCCACCTAGCAGCTACCTGCACTGTCGCCGCCCGTGTGTTATAGTAGGGTAATAGTATGAATTCAGATATTGGTAATGGAAACATAATTGTTATAGCAGAGTAGAATAATAGTCTGAATTCATATATTGGTAATGGAAATATAATTGTTATAGAAGAGTAGCATAATAGTATGAATTCATATATTGGTAATGGAAATATAATTGTTATAGAAGAGTAGAATAATAGTATGAATTCATATATTGGTAATGGAAATATAATATGAGAGAAATAGTTTTAAGCAGACGTATTCTACAGAAGTTGGAAATACTGGTATATGTGACTGTCTGGAACTTGACCTTCAACCCCAAGGGGGACCCGAGGAAGGGTGTAGCATTCCCAGACGCCTGTCACATAACAGTTTATGGTTATTAGGGATAGTGTCTTACCCAGAGAATATTGTGGAACGATATATAAGCCTTAGTCACCATGGAAGGGATGTCTTTTGACCCGCCATTGTCAACGAGTCTACATCGGATGGTGTAACCACTACCCATATTCCTTTAAGCTTGTTCCGTACTGTTTGTAAATAAATCCTTTAACACCAATTGTTGTGTGATTTCGAGTGGAATATCCAGGAAACCTCACCTACTCGCTTCCGCTCGGCACTCAACCAGACAATCCCATCCCACCTCACCTGCGGGAGGGTGCTAGGTGCGAGAAGGATACAACATAAATTCTGGTGTCAGGTGTTTGGGTTTCCTGTGATCAAATCCAGCTACGAGTAAAAATCACCATCGCCAAAGACCAAGAAGAAGGCAGCAGCTAAGGCAACACGCTCAACGCCCGAGAATCCTAGGAAGCAGAGACAGCAGCTCTGTGCAACTTCTGCACAATTCCGGAGATTCGAGGTTCGAGGCTCGAGGTGGTAGCAGCAGCCCACTGCGTGCAGTCCCAGATCCGTGAGGAAGACGGCAACCTACCCAGTACTGCGGTGACACTACCCTTGCTGTTACTGGTGGAAGGCCGTGTGCAGACTGTACGGTTTGAAGGTCCGAGGTTCGAGGCGACAGCAGCGGCCTACGGCGAGCAGGTTAAAGGTTCGAGGTGACAGATACGGCTTACGGCGAGCAGTTCGAGGTTCGAGGATCGAGAGGTCCAACCACGAGACGAGGAACGTCGAGCGCTGAAACGGCGCAATAGCTGGAGGACCAGGGATCGAGGATAGTTGGCGACGCGTCTGGACCTGGTGAACGGGACAGACAAGGTTGCGGACCGCAACAGACGATACAGCTCGTCCACTGAAGGCGTAGAGGTGAGTCCTTGCTACTACTATATTTAAAATGGCAGTGGATAGTAGAAGTAGCTATTACATGTTACCCCACGAGGCTCTTAAACTAGTGTCTTCTTTTAATGGGGAAAAGAATGAAGTTACGCAGTTTATCGTAGATGCGGATACTGCATGTGAAATGATAAGTCCTGAGAGATTAAATGTATTCTTTAAGTTGTTGCTTACTAGAATAAAAGGGGAACCCAGGAAGGCAATTATCCATAGAAAACTAGAATCGTGGGAGGAGGTTAAGGAATATTTAAGGCATTCCTATGTTGAGAAGAGAACTCTTGATTATTATAGCACTCAACTTTTTGCTGCTAAACAGGAAAAATCCGAGTCAATAAGCGGGTGGATTAACCGTATACAAAGGTTAACAGCAGAGTTTAGAGAATCAGCGTTAGAAAAGTGTAAGGAAACTGAGAGGGAAGGAATACTGGCAATTACAGATAAGTTGAGAAATATCTGTTTTATACAAGGTTTGGCTGATGATAGAATTCAGACCATTGTTCGCAGCCGGGGGCTGGAACAGGAATTCCAAGAGGTATGTAAAACCTCGTTGGACGAAGAAAGTGCCATTATTTCCAAACGAGAAAGGTATTCTAGAGTAGTACAGGTGAAATGCAATAAATGTGGCATGGTTGGCCATATCGCTAGCAAATGTTATGTAAATGTTAAGAAAGAGTACAGTAAGGCAATTAATAGTGTTTCCACTGAAAATAAGGGAAGCTCGAGCATAGTAACTTGCTTTAATTGTGGTAAGGTCGGACACTTTGCTAGAAATTGTAGGAGTCCCAGGAAAAATAAGCAGAATGAAAATGATGAAAGAACTAAGAAGTCGGAAGACGGTAGAACAGTAGAATCTGTTGCTCATATTGGAGTAATTTCTAAAACAAAGCATGAGTTCGTAAGAATTAGTTCTCCTGCTAGTAAGAAAGGTGAATTTGTGATGTTAGCGGATTCAGGGTCAGATATGTCGTTGCTTAAAACCCCTTCAGTTGTAGGAAAACTTATTTTTGATCCGGAAAAGAAAATGGTTGCAAAAAGCGCAAGCGGATCGTTAATAGAAACGTATGGGGCGCTAAATACCGAGGTTCATATAGGGAATTATGTTGTGAAGTACGATTTTCAGTTAGTGAAAGATCAAGTAGATATTCCCTGTGATGGAATTCTTGGAAGAGATTTCTTGGAGGCCACGAAAGCTACGCTAAATTACAAAGATTTAGAGCTGAGTGTTGTCGGGGAACGACTTAAACTATTAACCAAGGGCGCTATGGAGTCAGTTACGACAATTAAGCTTCCGGGGAGGTCAGAGGTCATGGTTGAAATCCCTATAGAGAATGTTGAGCTGAAGGAGGGGTTGATAGAAAAATGCGAAGTACAATCAGGTGTTTATTTGGCAGATTCGGTTGTAACTGTTAGGAATGGAAGTGCTGTAACTAGCATGCTAAATACCAATGATGAGGAAGTTGAACTTAGGGTGACTCCGGTTAAATTGGAGGCAGTTATTAATGAAAACAATTGCGAAAAGCTGTGCACTATTACTAACACCCCACAGGCAGCTAATAGAGAAACAGAGGTAATGGCTCAATTGAGGCTTGAGCACCTCAACGAGGAAGAAAGGGGGGTGATTAGGGAAACATGCAGGTTGTATCAGGATATATTTTATTTGCCGGAGGATAGTTTGAGTTCCACTAGTGCAGTAGAACATGCTATTATAATGGAACCAAATATAGAACCGATTCATGTAAAGCCTTATAGACTACCCGAGGCACACAAACAGGAAGTACAAAAGCAGGTGCAAAAATTATTGCAGGAGGGTATAATTGAAGAGAGCAATTCGCCTTGGAATAGTCCCTTACTAGTAGTAAAAAAGAAAATGGATGCAAGTGGCATCCAGAAATTTCGACTTGTAGTCGATTTCAGGAAAATAAATGAAAAGACAGTAGGAAATGCTTACCCACTTCCAGATATTACGGAAATCCTAGATCAGTTGGGGAATTCCAGATATTTCTCTTGCATAGATTTGGCAATGGGATATCATCAGATACCCATGAAGGCAGAAGATAAGGAGAAAACAGCGTTTTCGACAAAACATGGTCATTGGCAGTACGTGAGAATGCCATTTGGCTTAAAGACCGCCCCAGCCACTTTTCAGAAAATGATGAACACGGTGCTGGCGGGTTTATCGCCATCCAGGTGCTTTGTTTTCCTGGACGACGTAGTTATCTATGCAGGATCGCTTAAGGAGCATGATCAAAAATTGAGGGAGGTATTTCAGAGGTTTAGAAGGTACAACCTAAAACTGCAGCCGGAAAAATGTGAATTTTTGAGAAAAGAGGTTAGCTACCTTGGTCATGTAATTTCGGAGAATGGGGTACAACCCGACCCAAAGAAAGTGGAAGCAGTAGCAAATTATCCCATCCCTAAAGGACTGACTGAATTAAGAGCATTTCTGGGTTTAGTTGGCTATTATCGTCGATTCATTCCTAACTTTAGCAAAATAGCCGCACCTTTGCATTTGTTGCTAAAAAATAACGCGAAGTTCACCTGGGGGGATGATCAACAGATAGCCTTTAATACTTTGAAGCAAAAGTTGTAGTCAAAACCTATATTGCAATATCCAGATTTCTCAAGGGAATTTATTTTGACAACAGACGCCAGTCAGGATGGATTAGGGGCATTATTATCGCAAGGCCCGATAGGTAGGGATTTGCCAGTAGCGTTTGCAAGTAGAACTCTGAATAAGGCAGAGAAGCACTACAGTACAATTGAGAAGGAATTGATGGCAATAGTATGGGCTTGTAAGCACTTTAGGCCTTATCTACTAGGGAAAAGATTTACTATTGTAACTGATCATAGGCCACTTAAATGGATAATGAGTGTCAAGGAACCGGGTTCGAGACTACTCAGATGGCGAATCAAATTGGAAGAATACGATTACCAGATTGTTTACAAAAAAGGGTCGTTGAACGGAAATGCCGATGCACTTTCTCGCATTAGAGTTATGGGAGTTGCAGAAGAAGGGGAGGTAACGGAGGAACAAAAAAGGGCGATACTACAGGAGGCACACGACAGCCCTACGGGTGGTCACAGGGGTGTCACAAAAACCTACTGGGCGATCAGGAAGAATTATCAATGGCCAGATATGAAAAAGGACATTGAGTATTATATAAAGAAATGCGAGAGTTGTCAAAAGAATAAGCTTTTGCGGCCTAGGAAACGAGCACCCATGGAAATAAGTACCACAGCAAAATCTCCTTTCGAAAAATTATCTCTCGATATAGTGGGTCCCTTAACGGTGACGAATAAGGGGAACAAGTATATCTTAACCTGCCAAGATGAACTTACCAAATATATGGTAGCCGTACCTCTAGAAAAACACGATGCGGTGACGGTTGCTAAGGAGTTCGTGGAAAACATTATTTTACGTTACGGAATTCCATTAAAGGTGTTAACAGATCAGGGTTCGGAATTCTTAAGTGATTTGTTCAAGAATGTCTGCAAGCTAATGAGAATAACCAAGTTGCAGACTACAGCTTTTCACCCACAGGCAAACGGTGGATTGGAGAGAAGTCACCGTGTTCTGGCTGAATATTTGCGGCATTATGTGGGGAAGGATCAAACAGACTGGGATGAATGGGTGAAGTTTGCTGTGTTTGTATACAATACTACTGTGCATTCATCCACTGGTTATACACCTTTTGAGCTTTTGTTTGGGTATGAGTGTAGGACACCCCTAACACTGAAAAAGGAACCAGAAATTAATTATTCCTATGATGACGATGTGAGCGAATTGAAAAGTAGGCTACAGAATGCTCACGAGGTGGCTAGACATAATCTAGTTACAAGAAAATATAAGAGCAAGGAATACTATGATCATCACAGTGAGGAAATTAAATACGAGGTAGGGCAAAAGGTGTTACTAAAAGATGAGACGGTCCGTAGAGGCAGATCAGGTAAAATTTCTAGCCAATGGATAGGCCCATATGTAATAGTGACAGTTAACGGAGTAAATGTAACGCTGAAGAGAAGAAAAAGGTTGCAAAAGGTACATGTGAACCGGATTAAACCTTTTTATTAAGGTAAGGTTGGCCTTGGATAATTAGCGAGACCTACTTATTTTTAGATGAAGTGGTGAAGTTCGAAATTCCGCCTGGTCTATACTATGAGAGTAAGGGTACCGCCCAGCTGTACAATAGTGTATGGAAGATAATTGTGTATGTAGATTTAGGTAATTTAGAGTACCAGGTAGATACTACAGAAAATTATGTAAAGCATACTTTGAGTGCATGCGAGCACGTTTCCTTGCAGAAATGGTCAGGGTGTACAAACTTTAAGAATAAAATACAGGATAAATTAGGCAAGTTAAGGAGAACCGAAGGGTTATTGAGGGAAATGACAGGTCGTCAGGAGACGCGTACAAGGAGAGCTGTAATCGATGTAGGAGGGCAGCTTTTGAAAATATTGTTTGGTACATTAGATAATGATGACGCGGAATATTATAATCAGCAAATACAGCATGTGGAGGAAAATGAAAAAGGCATTACAAATTTGTTGAAGGAACAAGTCTCTGTAGTAAAGGTTTCTCTAGGTTTGTTCAATGATTCACTTATTAATTTGGCTTTCAATGAGAAGGTATTGGAAGAGAATTTAGTTAGAATTCAAGACTTCCTAAACAAAAGCCAGCAGCAAGAAGTTAAGATGCTTGATGATCTACAAATGAAAATGACGGTTAGTAATCACTTACTTAGTTTAAATAATGCCATGGACACCTTATTTCGCAATTGTGATATACTAATAGATGGTATATTAAATGCTCAAAAGGGACTTATTCATCCACAGGTAGTAGCTCCTTCGGAATTACTGCATGTTTTAGAGAATGGTGTTGCAAATTTGCCCTTAGGTACCTCCCTGCCATTTGCAGTAAGCAAGGATTCGCTTCATTTGTTAATTGCTATGTGTGATGTAGCTGTATTTGTAAAGGATGAAAAACTCACATTTGTACTATTTTTACCTTTAGTGTCACAAGGTGTTTATAATGTGTATCGACTTATACCAGTGCCTGTTCTAATTGAACAAGGGAAATATGTGTTTGTGGACGTTCATGAAGATCTTCTGTTTATTGATAAGAGCAGACAATATTATTTTATGAGTCCTTTGTCTTTGTTGGAAAAATGTAAAACATTGGGAGATTCAAAATATGTATGTAAACAAACCCTTCCACTTAAGTTAGCCCACTATCATGATGATTGTGTTGTGAAAATGCTACAAAAACTTCGTAGATTACCTTCTACATGTGAAAAGAGGCTAATTGAATTACGCGAATCACTATGGACACCTTTAGCAAATAATGAGTGGTTGTATTTTGTACCATCTGTAGAAAGTGTTACTATTTCATGTCCTGAGGAACAACCAAGAGATGTTATTTTAGAAGGGTATGGCAAACTTAAGCTTAGTTCAGGTTGTAAGGGGTATGGTAAATCCTTTGTAATTCAGGCAGAAGTTGTAATGTCCCAGGGTAATTTTAGTAATCTTGATGTGTTGTCCTCAATTAACATAGATGTTGATTGCTGTGAAGAATTAGTAGGAAAGTTAAAAAGAAATGATTTAAAGCTGAACACAACTTTCAAACAAGTGATAACACATTTTGACGAGTTAAAGGTTTCTAGCTATAAACTCTCTCAAGTGGAAGAGATGATTCAGAGGCAAGAGTGGCAAAATTCATTCACTGTAACACACGCCCGATATTCCGTAATTGTTTATATTCTTATTAGCATTTTGGCACTATATTTTGGTTATAAAGTGTTTAGCTGTTACAAGAATAGATGTGTTCGGAGATTTAAAGTCCCAGGTATTGAGTCAGGTGGCTCAGGTAATATAGTGCATATTAACATACATTCAAGCAACGAAAGTCTGAGTCCTGTCCCAGAGGAGATACCTCTCCATGACTCTAAAGATAAACCTACCACTTCCTCAAGGCACTCCGAACGCATAAGACATAAGTGTACGTATTAAAGAGTAGTCAAAATTTAGGTGTAAATTTTGACCTAATTACGGCGGGAGGTGTTATAGTAGGGTAATAGTATGAATTCAGATATTGGTAATGGAAACATAATTGTTATAGCAGAGTAGAATAATAGTCTGAATTCATATATTGGTAATGGAAATATAATTGTTATAGAAGAGTAGCATAATAGTATGAATTCATATATTGGTAATGGAAATATAATTGTTATAGAAGAGTAGAATAATAGTATGAGTTCATATATTGGTAATGGAAATATAATATGAGAGAAATAGTTTTAAGCAGACGTATTCTACAGAAGTTGGAAATACTGGTATATGTGACTGTCTGGAACTTGACCTTCAACCCCAAGGGGGACCCGAGGAAGGGTGTAGCATTCCCAGACGCCTGTCACATAACAGTTTATGGTTATTAGGGATAGTGTCTTACCCAGAGAATATTGTGGAACGATATATAAGCCTTAGTCACCATGGAAGGGATGTCTTTTGACCCGCCATTGTCAACGAGTCTACATCGGATGGTGTAACCACTACCCATATTCCTTTAAGCTTGTTCCGTACTGTTTGTAAATAAATCCTTTAACACCAATTGTTGTGTGATTTCGTGTGGAATATCCAGGAAACCTCACCTACTTGCTTCCGCTCGGCACTCAATCAGACAATCCCATCCCACCTCACCTGCGGGAGGGTGCTAGGTGCGAGAAGGATACAACACGTGCTACTACTGTGGCGCCGGAACACTGACAAACCACTGCACCAGACACAACTTGGCACACCGCATGGTGTACTGTGCGACCTGTGACTGCATGGCTCACTACACCGGGCAATCGGTGTGCCCTAAGAGCCAGAGAGGACCACACAACATCGAACAGCCGCGCCCCTCTCAGAGATCCCCGTCTACAGCCACCAAGCCAGCCGCACACCCACTCCAACGCAACAGACATCAGGACACCACACCGATCACAGCTCTATGGGACATCAGTAGAACTCTGCAAGACCTCGCTGGGTGGGTAGCAAGGTTGGAACAGGCCCTTCGCCACTCTGCCTGCGCGAAGCCCAGCGGGAAGCAGAGCAGGCAGACACAGACACAAAGACATACTTCAAGACCAAGCTCGAGAAGGTCGACTACATCAACAACTCCAAGATCACCGTCCACAAGCATCTCGACGAGATGCTTAGTGGACACACCAACACTATCATCGCAAGCATCAACAGTCTGGAAGAGCACCTGGATCCACACTTCCGATCTGGCGCAACCTCCGCTTCCACACCTGCTCCTAGCAGAACAACCTCGCCCTCCCGGTCTCCTCGTCAGTCTAGACGATACCCCTCACCGCAAATACACCATTCAAGAAATAATAACCCCCAAGTGCCAAGGTTTATGTCAGGCTTATGCCTATTCTCCACTGGCGATAGCCTCCATGAATTTAGGCCCACAAATACCACCTCAATCAAAATATAAATTAGCACCCACGAGAAAACAAATAGAGTATCCAAATAGAATTTTTGCATGTAGCAAGTCTGTTTGTCAATAGCTGCACACATCCGATTTCTAGGAGGTCCAAGCTGGATTCAATATCGCTTCCTCCGAGCGATATGGAACAAAACCCTTATAACTTTTCAGGGTTCGATGGCATGGTCTGTGCGGTGGATTCCCCAAAAAGAGACTACTATTTCGTATCACACCTTATTTCGAAGTCTAATTGCATATATTAAACCAGCAAAGTATTTTTCTATAATATGGGATGAAACTAGGTGTGCCAACACAAGAACAATTCATTGTGTTAAGAATCTGATCGGATGTTAACTGAAATCTAGATTGCGTCATCATGACTTGCTTTTAGCAAATGAACTCTGCATTTGGGAGTTAAAAGGTGACCCTTTTTAACTCCGTTCGGCATATTTAAGCCGCTTCTTCCTTCCTTCCTTCCTTCCTTCCTTCCCGCCTTCCTCCCTTCCTCCCTCCCTCCGTTTTTGTTAAATGAGAAATCTCTTAGAATGTCTTCGGGGGCAGAAGGTGACGTTCTTCCCCCAAGTCGGTGTCTATGGTTGGGAAAGTTATTCCTCCTCAATGGGTTATAAAGGCGTACAATAAACTATCTGATTATGGTGTAAGCTTAATCTTAAAGCACTGCATCGGCTGGCTAACATTTACTTTCGGCCATTACAAGAGTAATCTCTCACAATATTTAAAACAGCTGCACACTAGAGATTCGGTATTGCATTTGAATTGCCATTATCTCTCGTTCTCTAACTGGCTGTTAGAGGTTAATGAGGTTAATGGAAACCCCGAAAATCCTTATTCAAAGAACTCATTCCAAATGCGATTTGAAGTTGTGAACTCCCGAAAATAAGGCAGACACCCTACATCCGTACAACGAATGTAGGGTATACAAAGAAAGTAAATATGGCGTAAGCATACTTAGCCACTACTGCAGTGAAGGCAGCACAACAAAGGAAAGATAGAGCAGGGCCGCAAGAGAGCAGAGGTGAAAGTGCGAGCATGTTTGAGTGCGCGTAACTGGCGATAATATGATTTAATTCTCAAGTTCATTCAGCACGGTCAAGTTCAACCAAAGTATGCTTCTATAACACATCTGAGTTTTAAATTGAGAAAGCTTGAAGATCGTATCCTAAGAGGAAGGGAACCAAAGATTGCATAAACATTAAATTAACCGTATTTGTGACACTGGTAGAGCAAGTGAACAGCTAATATTTCTTAACAAAGAATCGAGCGCATTATATGTACAATATCTTACGGATCACATTTGTTATAAGTGGAGCAAAATAATTAAGTACTTTTAAATTTAGATGGTTTTGGAAATATTTCATAATAGATCATTGATTATTATATTTTAATATGAACAAAAAGTTTATAGTGGTTGTAACTGAGAAATGTGATTAAAATAACTTTAAAATGCAGTCATTTTTGTGCTAAAATATATAGAATGGTAAACACTTAATTAGCCGTACTGAGTCTTTTCACCCACGCCATAGATGTCTATAATGCGTATGCTAGTGAAGACTGAGAAGTTGATCGAGCTCCGCGTGCTTATTTGTGACGTCAGGATGCGGGCTGTTTTACTGCACATTCACATAATATGGGGAGATGCATTACTAAATATAAGTTCAACTCAGCATTTACTAAAATGTTTGCTATATATTGCATATAGTCACTTTCCTCTCTCCAGCTGAAATTTGTGTAACTTCTCTCTTGGAATAAGAATACAGACAAAATCACTTTTACCTTCTACGCACAACCGAACACCAACACTACTATCTCCTTATTCTTCCGTACACATTCATTTTGGGTAATATAATGGAACGTTTTGCTGAACGAAATTTAAGTAACCCAACGAAATAAATAATGACATCTCGTGAATTATTGAACTTTGGAGACTACTGCTATGCTCTCCAAATTCATCAGATGGCCTTTGCATGACAAAAACCGAAGAAATATACTCTACCTCTGTATTAAAACATTTTCTTAATAATGAACACAAGTTTAAATGATTATGTTTCTTTATTGGAAGGTACAGCCAGCTCCAAATGTTTCCCGAGTCACGTGTTCCCAGCCGCGCTGGGAAAGCAAAATAGCTTATTGGTAGTTTATGCCAGGTGGTCTCAAAGGTCGACTTGCCAGCTCATACCTGTCTTCAAGATTGAGGGATGTAATGTGTTCGCAAGACCAAAGAAAACATCATTCAATATTTCTCTTACACTTGGTCGTAAGAAAGTAATCTCAGTGTAAAGAAAACAACATTAACGTTATAAATCCAGAACCAACTCGCAGCCTGGATGGAAGCTAAGTATTCAGCATTAGAGGCGTCATATCACTCTATAATTAAATTAAACTGAAAACGTTTAAATAATTTTAATATACCACGTGTTTTTTTTTTTTTTTTTTTTTTTTTTTTTTTTTTCCAAAGCTATTTGAACTTTTTAATTAGCAAACATGAAATTGTGTATTTGATGTGAAATTTCACATCGAAGTTTAAAACACTGAATGGCTGTTTGTCGAAAATAGCAGGAAAACAGACTTCAAAGGAAAATGGAAGTTTGGCGTAAACACAAGTAATAGAAGCACTGCAAATCGCAAAAAGCATGTTTCAAAACACTATAAGGCCGTCAACCTCTGTGGGTTACGACGTAGCTCCCCCCCCCCCCCCCCCCGGCTTTCTTACCTATCACCCTTTAAATCTGAACCGGTTTATCTATTATTTTTGTTTTTGTTAACGAGAAATACATCATAGCATTACCTTGGTTTAAGGAATTGTTTAAACGTATTTCTTAAACGCCGTTAATGCTACCACAGAAAAGCAATGTTACTTGTTTAAATGCGTTCAGTAAAGAATATGCTAATGTTTTTAAATAAAATTGATTATTTAGTTTCTTGTTTACTCCCCGCTGACCACACATCAGATGAGCACACACAAAAGTAAATAGCTCTGTTGAAGCTATCGCTGGACCGGCCGGACCAGGCACAAGTAACTCATAAGAAAATTCTTCGTCTCTTTTCTCTGTACCCTCTCGTCCATCGGAAAACATTTGGAGCCGGATGTACCTATATCACCATCATCTTTTTCGCTCTTTATTTGATTTCCATTATGTGCAACAATGAAAATCACCTCAAGCTACGGAATCTAGAAGTAATTGAGTCCATATTAGAGGTTAATAGGTATACAGAAATCAGATGACAATGTTCAATTCAATGTACCGAGGTCTTTGCCTCGTTAGCTTAGGTGTAGAGATCGGCAAAGAAAGTAGGATATTCTCAGTTCGAGTCTCAGCCGTGGTATTAAGTTCTCCAAAACTATATGTTTCTAATGCATAGCTCTAGCTGAATAGTTGCAGAACTGCAGTTTTATAAAATTGGAACAATGCGGGTAAAGTTTGATGCCAGGATCTTCTACACGAAGCCAGTCAATCACAGACTCGAATGTCCTGCCACTACCCTCTACGTTCAAGTGACCGGAGTTACTATACCACCTATTCATCTGTGTTAAATGTCTCAGATATCTGCACCGACTTCAATACATGCTTCTTTAATATGTTGTGTGCATTGGTGCAACTGTTGCACTTTATCTAAAGTGTATTTTAACACGTGACATTTGAGTATTAAATACGTACGTTGAACCTCTGTAGAAGTGAAAATTTTCACCTTTGACTTTATGTGCTGCCTAGTTAATGTGAACTGTTCACTTTACACCTTTGTGATGAAGCCCCACAGATTGATTACGTGGTGTGTTAATATCAAAGGGTATTCGTTTAATTTGTTTAGCTTTTCTTTGCTGGTTGATATTCTCTTCCAGAACGTTGATGAATTCCAAGGCCATAATATAAAATGTGTGCTCCCAAAATAAAAGGACATAGAGAAGAGAAACAGTGGTTTTGCTTTAATGTTTGCAGAACTACTTCTACTCTAGCGACACCTATGGTTGATAGAGGGGGTGTTTTATCCCATCTTTAATGTGAATCCGATGCTGTTATCGTATTTATGCGATCCGGACCGTACGCATCATTGCCACCAATGATTAACAGCAATATTATTAAAATTATGTACGATGTTGTATCTGCGTAGTTAATACCGTTGTGTATTCGTAATTGAAAATGTGTGGCTCACAATAGCTAATACTATTAATTTGGGTCCTATAACCACTATCTTTTGTCTTCAGAGAGCCAATAGAACACGTGTTCAATAGAGTCGCACTTTATGGCAAAAGGCATGGGATAAAAGATTGTTTGTTAAATGAACGAATGAGAGTCCAGCCACAGCCGCCGCAGAGACAACATGGCAGGAAGAAAGAAGAAGCGAGCCGCCGCAGCAGTCGAAGGAGCCTCCGAAGAACCTTCTGGGGAGACTGAAAACGCCAGCGCCGTCCCTGCCTCACAGCCAGCCTCCTCGCCAACTCCTCCATCTACGCCGCCTGACCAAGGTATCTCAGCCTGCAACAAAACGCCGACATCAACCACCCATCGCACACAGTCGACACAGCCAGAGGTTGAATATCGAACGTCCAGAGAGAGTCATCCTAACCTCACGAGGCTGCAGAGCTACAGCGCAGTTGTGCGCGGAGTACATCGGCAGCTTCCGGACTCTCTCCTCCTCAGCGCAGCCCGACGTCGCTGGCCTTCTCTCATGAAAGCGACGCGCATCATCACAGCCAGAGGACCGTCGCCGCTGGTGCGCCTGGAGTTTTGGGATGGGGCAGATTACCGCGCTGCTTTGAAGGACGGGCTTCCTGCCCTCGGGCAGGTGCTCCCAGTCGAGGCTAGCCGTGGTGTACGCCCTATTCCCTGCCGACGCTGCTGCCAGTATGGTCACACCGCCGATACCTGCGCCGACCCCCCACGCTGCCACTACTGTGGCGCCGGCACCTTCACCACATCCTGCACCAGCCACGACCTGACACGTCGCCCAGTGTATTGTGCCACGTGCAACTGCACTGGTCACTTCACGGGCCAGGCGGCGTGCCCCAGGAACCCACGCCGTCAGACGCCTGCAGTTCACAAGCTGCCTACGCAACAGCCACTCTCCGCCTCGCCGACCTTCACCGTCACACACCAACACATCATGACCAACCGCCAAACCGCCGACCAACACGACGCTGCAGACAACCCACTGCCCACCGCTGTACTCCACAACACCGCCGCACTACAGAAGATACAAGACACACTTCAGACTCTCACCGATCGGGTTGCAGCATGGGAGACCGCCCTGACTCGTGCTCTCGAGGACGTTAAGGATGTCACCCATAATCTGCAAACAACGCTACCTGCCACAGTTCATCAAGACAACAATAGCCTCCGTGACCACTTCAACAAGCAGCTGGAGAAAGTGGTCACTTATATCAACGACACACGTATTCACAAGGTCCATAAGACATTAGAAGAAATTCTACAAGGACACACATTATCACTACAGGACTTACTTAATCAGATTTTGCATCGACTGACACTCCTCAGACCTCTACTCGGCCCTCCACCCGGTCCTTCAGTACGACCCGATTTCCCCCCCAAACCGTAGGTCAGTGTCAGGGCAACGCCATTACACTTGACCTGCCTAAGCCAACGACCCGACTTTAACATTACCCACAATCATCCGGTTTGCTTCGGCGGTACCGGACACACTCCACCACTGTACAAATAAAATAAACAGAGTCACCCCAGAAATACAATTAGTAACGTAGGGAAAAAAAAAAAAAAAAAAAAAAAAAAAACGAATGAAACGAATCCTTTAAAAACGAAAGTATAACATCTTTTAGGCTGAGGCATGAGCTATGGTGGATATTTTTGCAGGTAATGCCACAAATATCAGTTTCCAAAAAAGAAAGGTACATTTAGTGTATTTGTTTAACTCATGCCCAACATTACTAGCACCTCGGTAAGGATATTATTACCTTCTAATTCACTTAAACAAGCGCTTATACTTGGAATGGCATTTAATGTCCTCATACAGTTTGAATATAAATTGTAAGAATTTTATGTTAGTAGTTTAATTGAAAAGTAAAGGTTAATTATATTATGAATGTTTTGCATTGTAAAATCCAGTTAAAAATGTGTACTGTTATGTAAGCAGCACAGTTACTGAATATGAACGCTAGAGCTAGTAATCATACTAAAGCAGATGCTCAATTCGGTAATGTTATCAACCAGAAACAGTAAGTGTTAGAAAATGTAGTGTTAGCTTGTTGTGGAGTCTGTTGGATGTTTATGCATGGAGTGGTATGTGCAGGTCACCGGGCGCACACAGTGTACGTGGGAGTGCACTTGCCGGGCATCAAGAGGCGCTCGCACCACAGACGTCACAAGCACCACCACAAGAATGGCATCAACGGGAAGGACAGCATGTCGCCAAGCGCTGAGGGTGATGACAGACCAAGTGAGTATAACATCCTTACTTTTACATATTACTATTAAACAGCAGTTGATTTTAAGAACTGCAATTCCAATTATTTTTCACGTGGGGAAGTTTACACTTTGAAGGGAGGCTTACAAAGTACTTAGAGTAGTTTCAAGGTTAGAGTTAAAATTGTAAACAAAAGAATATTCCGGACTGAGAAGCCATTTGCAGTTATTATCTGTGAATAAATGAAATGATGGAAGAATCTGTGTACTGGGACAGTGAAAAGCAGTTGCAAGGATGAACTGTTTAATATACATATAATTGGGAAGGTAGTTACGTCATTAAAAACTGCTGTTAGTTGCGATTCAAGAATTTTGGGACGCAAGTAACATGATTCTTACCAATATACTTAATAATTTTTAATTTTAGTGTTTAGGATCATTACTAATTGGAGAATGATTGACAGTCAGAATTATTCATAGATGAGTAAAACGTTTAAACTTTGTATTTAACTTTGAATTAGTATAGATGAGCCACAATTTGTTTCCATACAAAATACAAATCCAAAACCAATTAGGGGATTTTCTGGTTATGTGTCTAACATGAACAGATCATTTCACGAAACCGTGTTGATAGTTAAAACAAATCTACGTTCACTGCCCGCATCCTGTACGTACTAGTACCTCACAAAGCACATGTTGGCAATTTGTTGTCTAGCTTATCTATTTTCATCACATGTGCTATTTTGGCTAAAATATTTAAATGTTCCGTGGCGCTGCACACGACCTTAACCTAAGATTAAAACAATTTATGTTGTAACTTCCCTTAAGAGCAGACAAGGATCTCTTGTTAACTCAGGAACATAAATGGAGGGTTTTAGAAGGTTCGCTTACTGCGCTCAAATTTTCTTAATGGAAAATTACATTACAACTGTTCTTACCTTTTCGCAAATATTATATGTTATTTATATTATCTTATGAAGTATACCACCAGAATTCTCGCCGAGCGGGTTAGCTTTTTGTGTCGCCAGCACCTATGGTTCGTAAATCCAAAACTGTCTTCTCTAACTTCATCCCACCTTGCCGTTACATTTCTTCTTGTGGAAGAACGTCAAAAGTCTGATTCACAGTAGCAGTTCAGAAGGATACGTGCATTTTGGAAAGGTAGCATATCTGTTAAAAAAAAAAAAAAAAAAAAAACAGAAAAAAAACCCTCAGAAATGGAAATCAGTCAAAACAGTGCATTTAGTTAAATAAATGCAATATGTAATGCTAATGTAATGCTTTTCCAATAAAATTACATGACGTGTTACAGTACCAGGTGTTTCAAAATTAATATGGGGTTTAAGGTTTTGTAGTATTTATTACATTTAACTTACAATTATAAATCATACATCTAATGAAAGAGCAACTCAGTTTTTCCTACGTGCTCAGTCTGAGCACCATTCGTCACACAATACATATCCAGTTGATACGTGAGTTCTTCCGAAACCTTGATCAGTGTTTGTGGCGTAATTGTTGCAACAACTGCGTGCATTCTGTTTCTTAAGTAGGGTAGGTCAATTGGTAGCGGTGGCACATGCACATGATCCTTTATGAACCCCCAGAAGTAAAAGCCACATGACTTCAGATCGAGTGAACGTGGAGGCCATGCAAAACAAGCTCTGTCATCCGCCTCCTTGATGCCAATCCAGCGTTTAGGTACAACGTCATTTAACCAATCGCATACTGAGTGATGCGAGTGAGGCGGCGAACCATGTTGTTGCCAAATAAAGTTGTCCAGTTCAGCTTCTTCCAATTGAGGAAAGAGTCATATTTGTAGTTCATCAGGGTAAGAAACACCCATTATAGTTGCTTCACTGAAAAAGAAAAGCTCATAAACATTCCGTCTGGATATGGTAGGTACAAATGCATTACATTTTGGGGAGCCTCGTTGCACTGTGCCATCTCGTGGGAATTAGATGTGCACATTATGAGTGTTCACATTTCCATTTAGGTGAAATGTGGACTCACCGCTGAAGATGATCCGATTCAGAAAACCTTCATCTTCACGCAGCAACATGTCGTTTGCAAAGTTGACACGTAAGCCGTAGTCTGTACACTTACGAGCTTGTAATAACTACAAACGATAAGGATGTGTTTGCGCACAAGTATACCCAACAAAACTGTTTAAGTTGTTCTTTCATTTCAAGTATGATTTATAATTGTAAGTTAAATGTAATAAATACTAAACAACCTGAACCCCAGTGCAACAGCCCATGAAGGGCCAAGGCTTGCCGACAGGCGGTTGCAAGCCCTATCTCTGCCCACTACAGGCGTCATGAGTGGTGGGGTGCGCTGGAGGGTGGGACGTGGTCTGCGTCCCGAGTCCCCCTGGCCTCTAATAAATACTACAAAGCCTTAAAGGTCCTATATTCATTTGGAAACACACGGTTTAGCAGTTAGGTACTCAGTTGCCTAGAGGAAGAGTAACCCAACAATACTGACGACCTCAAGCGTCCAAGTGACCGGATTTAAAAGCTTTTTGATGTAATGATATTTATTTTTGCCTCCTCCCTCAGATTGAAGACACCAAAAGTTGACTTTAATATCCCCATGGCAATCCTTTCAGCTAGCTACATTGTAAAAGCTGGACCTAGTGATTGAAGCACTGCATTTATTAAGCGTTTTCACTCAGTTGTCACAAACGCTTCGTTGACCGCCGACAGTCCGGTCTACAAGATTAATTGGTAGCGGTAGGTGCCGAGCAATATACTCCTATTTTGAATCACTGAACCCTGCATGTCCATGTATGAATCAAAAACAGTATTTTAGAAGCCCATTTGTGGGGTACATGTTTTCTTACGCCTTTTGTTAGTTTGCAATTCAGCCTCATAATGTAAATTAGCAACTTTGAAAAGCATTATATCACATTTATAACTGCACAATTGTGTGGTGGTTATGTGTATTATAATTAAGGAGATTTTAAGCTCAAGATCACTGCTCTGAGTTACTAAATGATAGCTCAGTAGTGTTGTAATTTAAATCCATGGCTTTTCTATTCATTCTTCCATATTTGTGAGAAACATGCAGTTTACCGCAGGTTTGATTTCTGATAATTAGCTCCACTTTGTAGTGAAAATATATGCGACTCTCCTTAAATAATACCCACAATTTAAAAATCCACTCACAGAAAAATAAATCAGCTGTGATATAGTATGATTGAGCTAAAACCCAACGAGTATCCGTTACTTAGCTCATGTTCTCCTAAAATGTGAACGCTCGTTTTTTCAGACATTAATTTAAAACATAGGGCAAGTGGACAACATTAAATATTTCCGATGCAATTAGTGAGCTGTCATGAAGTGATATAGAGGCTCGTAATGGCAAAGGAACGTTTTAATAATAATAATAATAATAATAATAATAATAATAATAATAATAATAATAATAATAATAATAATAATAATAATAATAATAATAATAATAATAATAATAATAATAATAATAATAATAATAATAATAATAATAATAATAATAATAATAATAATAATAATAATAATAATAACATTAAAATAATAATAGTAATGATAATAGTAATAATAGTAGTAATAATAATAATAACAACAACAATAATATTCCTTTTCAAGGATTAGGGTTTATCCCGCCGAAAGAAGCATTTATTAAAATTGATTAATCCATCTGGTCCTCGGCTTTCCTATATACGTTCTTCCCTTTCGAGTATATGAAACAACTTGTTTTGGTAGTACGTCAGAAGACATCCTATTGACATGTTCCTGCCAGTTCTCTCGTTATTCTCTCTTCCACCGTACTTCTTTCCAGGCCCAGTTCCTTTTTATATCTTCACTTCTTTATCTCTAAGAGAAGTAGAACATCAAATACCTACGAGATAGTGTTTTTCACAGACCAATATTGTAAAATAAGAACATAAGCCCGTCGTTTAGATCAAAAGCTTCTGACCCTGTTATGGATAACACATAGGAATCTTAATTTGTTCTGAGGGGACCTGAGAAGGGAGAATAAAGTAAAATAATAAATATTAAGTTACAGTTATTTTTGTTTTGCTTTTTTGTGAACTTGTTTATCATAAAACTATACAGGGAAGCAGTAATTAATAATACCGTAAACGTTTAAATCAAATTCCCCCCAAAACGCCACTGGAATGTTGGGCGTCTTCATACATTTCTTTCTAGTGTTTCTGTTCCCTCGCAAGAAGGCTGATGCGTGCGGGCTGCTTCCTGAACGCATCTGCAGCAGACAGCTGCATAATATCATTGCTTCTGTATCAACACTTGGGGAAGGGGAACATACAAGCAGTGTTGCCATTAGATTTTATGACAAGTAAATCGGAAAAGGGAAGAGGACGAATCAAACACGTGATTTCTGCAGAATATACTAGGTGAAGAAGTCATGGGCCAGAGAATAGTAGGTACTTCAATCACCAGCACTTGCCCTGGAAGTCCAACCTCTTCCATTCTTCCCTCTTTTTACTTTCCTCTTCGTCTCTGCAAATTATCCACTTCCTTTGCTCATTTTATCGACGTATTCCGCATACCTCATTCTTCTCTTAAGTTCAAATGTTTGTAATCCGTTTCCCTCAATTCTTCGCAACGTCGAATTTCCAGCATTGTACTACATCACACTCTACACAAAACATTTCACTAATTTCTTTCTGTATTCTTTCCTCAAGGATTAGCAGAAATTGCCACTATTATTATTATTATTATTATTATTATTATTATTATTATTATTATTATTATTATTATTATTATTATTATTATTATTATTATTATTATTATTATTATTATTATTATTATTATTATTGTTGTTGTTGTTGTTGTTGTTGTTATTATTATTGTTATTGTTATTATTATTATTAAAATTATTATTATTGTTGTTGTTTGGGTGTGAAACTTGGATAATGAAGATGAAAGAGTAATAAAACTGAAAGCTCAGAAATGAGAGTCATGAGCTTCTGGGATTTCAACAGAGACAAATGTCAGTGCTAACAATAGTTAAGGGTACAGTTTTTATTTCACTACATTAATGGATTTAATTTCAAAATGTGAAGCCTAACACGCAACATTATTTGCATATTGCCTTTAAAACCGCGAACTGATATTTTCAAATAAATACGTATTTCACATTTCTTAAATATAGGTACAAATAACTAGAGACAGTCTTAGTATTTGCTGCAAGTTCTTGAAATTAAATGCGTACTAGTTTCATGATGCATCCATAATATCCTCAGTGTTCTTGTTTATAACAGTTACCATCGCTACGAACTCTCAATAACTTAATATTCTATGTGTTACCAACTACTGAAAACGGAATAAACCTAAATGTTAATAGAATCAATCGGCGGTATTTCAAAATTCATAACGTGGTAACTATTTTTGGAAATGAATATCTTTTTCTAAACCATTAAATCTATGGATCCATTTAATTGTTTTAATAATTTAACCTGTGGATTATTTCATGATTAAATGACCAAAAATAGTCTGCCACGGCTGACTTATCAATCTTTTTAGATTTAATATTTCTAAAATGCCCCTTTATTCTGATTTCCAAATGACATTTAGTTTTACCAATGTAAACCCAGTCACAATCCAAGCAGCTAAATTGATAAATGCCAAACTTCTTATAAATGGAATTTTATCGTTTTTTTAAAAAAAAAATAGCAAAATTTGTACATTATATTTATTTTGAGGAACCAGAGCTTTTCCATGTTCTTTAAAAATTGTAAATTTTTATTTGCCCAAGGATGGTAAGTAAACTTTTTAACATTACAATAATATTTTATTTTCTTGAAAGTAGAAACTTCTTTAACAGCCTTTTGATATTTAAATTTCTTTGTTTTTCTAGGTAAAAAATCTGTATTGCAACCATTAATTACCGCAGTGTTCATAATGTGTATTCTGTGTTAAATTAAACTATTAAAAACAGCAAATTTGTGTGAAAAAGGATTAAAACTTTACTTTTTATGTAATTATCAGCATGTGTAAATTTTCTATAAATGCCAAAATTAAATTTATTGTTATGTTTTATTATCTTTAAATCTAGAAACGGAAGGCACCCATTATTTTCAATTTCCAAAGTGAGTTTTGTGGCTTTATCTTGTAAATTAAAGTTTTAAAGCATCACTTATGTTTTTCAGGAACAATAGCAAAAATGTCATCCACATATCTGTGCCATGTTTTAAAAATTAAAGGCAATGCTTTAGAAATTTGTATTTCAAGAAAGCTCATAAAAAGGTTGGCAAGAAATGGCGAAAGTGGACCATCTTAACAGATTTAGTTTTTCATTGAATTTAAAGTATTTCACATTCCCATTTTGAGCAAAGTAAGGCATTTTTGTTCCGACTTCAAGTGAATTTTTTTCAGGACGTACACTATAGAGAGTACGCTTTAATGAAATCCAGTGATTTGTCTGTTTCTCCTCGCCTGCCTCTCATCACTCCAGTTGTTACTAATTTGCTTCAAGTAAATAATGCGATTAATGCAGAGAAGTCAACTTGGTGAAAACGCAAGTTCGTGCACATGCCTCTTACAATATAGAAATGGAATTGTATTTCTCTTGTTATTTATAGTCTTAAAAACGTAGAGCAGAATTATTGAGAACTATATTTATGTCATTGTTAGTCAAGAGATGGATGTATTATCTTACCGGCTCAAATCTATAAGGATGTAACTACTGTATCTGCAAGCTATTTTGGGTGCTCGCCTTCTCGGCCAACCAGTTTTGCATGTAAAGCTATAGATTTACTATTCTGTAAAGAAAGTTGGTTTGCACATGCGTGGCGAAAAGGCGGGAGAAGGCTTCACACACGCACCTTCAACTCCACTTACTTTGCGAGGATAAAAGAAGGAAGCACGAAAAGAGGAATAATTGAGATAGTCAAGAGTGGAGCTAACTACGATAACTTCTGCGTCCATCCTTCAGTGTGGAAATTCTACAGGAGCACTTTTTTTTTTTGGGGGGGGGGGTTCTTTAGCGTAAAAGTCATTTAGCCATCGAAATATTGTATTTCTATTAATTGACACACACCTTTCTTGTGTCACTTATACTTCAGAACTCTAAGCAGAATGGGAAATAATCCTAGTTAGGGAAAGTTTCCATCCTCCAGCCCGGAGCCTGGAAGAAACGCTAATACTCCCCGTAAAGTGTCAAAAGATACATAACAAATAATTATATTCAATAAATGGTGAATGAGGCACGTTTGTTAAACTCAAATGTTTATAGCAAAGCGAAGTGCGATATTTTATTAATTATTCCATTTATACCCCACATTTAATTCTAACGGTCATATTGGCGTCGTGTCCTTAAGAACATATTCCAATGGTGTTAACTCGCTTTACAGTTACATAGGTTTTGGGTCTTCGGGGGTTTGTACGTTAAATTCACACACACACACACACACACACACACACACACACACACACACACACACACACACATACATTCCCAATGTCATTCATACTTCCAGACTCTGGGTAAGATAGGGAAATTCCCACTCCCCAACCGGGAATCGAACCCGGGACCACTTGTACAGCATGCAGGTGCTCCACGGGACCAACCAAGCATGAAACTGTCAGCCACCTAAAGTGATTCATGTTCATAAACACGGGATAGAACAGTAAAAGCTTCATGTACAATTGCCCTTCTACACAGATAGGTATTTAATACATCTGTTCATTTCGAGCAATCTGTTGAAATATATTTTTACATGTGAACTATAATATTATAGCGCATAACACACTTTTGTCTCATGCAAGGTACTCTAAATGTTTCTCAAATCCGCAAATGTATGCAAGAGAGACGGTACGGATTGCACCTCTTTACATTTACTTCTTTTCTTTTCTGTATCCTTAATTATATCTATAAAGAAAAATAGTTATATTTCTCATTATCTAATCCACACTTCCCCGGAAACACAGCACCCAAAAATCGCGCGCTTAGTACACTCTGAGCCGCAATTCGAACTTTGCAAATGAATATGTAGTATAATCAATGCACCATGGAGTATATAATAAGAATGATGTTCAGATCCACTATCTGCCATCACAAGAACCAGTGAAGAAAACAAGTAAATCAAATGACTACTATTCGCAACCAAAAATTTGATGTCGAGATTTCACCGGAAATATACCAGATGGCTCATCTCATCCGGCATTGGCGTAAATAGATAACTCTCCGTGCGTTAAAAAGGTTGCAGAACTCAACGGTGCGATTCCTATGAAGCGGGTGCCGATGGCATGAGTCAACTTTGTTCTGCCAATAAGAGAAGATGAGCGACGAGAGGCAGTTCCCAAGGCTTGAACTGTCGTGTGTTGTGCGTGGTAATAGACCAGAACAGTCTTGGAATAGTTTCCATTTCACTTACAGGACTTTATTTTCCAGGGAATAAACTCACTCTTATATATGCTGCTGTTGTCTAACATCACCGGTCACATATTGTAAATTGCCGTAACGAAATCCATGCAAACATGGGTTCACGTTGAGAAATGTTGGCAATTTCCTGGCGGGTACTTTGTTTTAATTCTGCCAGAGTGTGTGGGTTTGTCTTATACACTTTATGTTTTAAGTTACCCCAGAGATAGAAATCGCAGAGGTATAGGTCGGGGGACCGAGGGGGCCATAAATCTCTATTAATAAGTCTGTCCTGAAACACACTTTCAATTGTTCTCATCGAAAGATAGGCTATATGAGCTGTCGCAGTCTTGTTGAAAAAATAAAAAAATTAAAAAAAAAAAAAAAAAAAAAACACGCTCCCTGTCTGTTAATTCTCTTAAAAAAGGCAAAATTGTATTCACGTATGTACAGGTGTCAACTGTTGACTCGAAAAAGTTGGTCCTATAACTCAGAATCATGTTGTTCACCTTAACGAAAAATTGGTGTATGGTGCACCATTAGTGGAGAAAGGTTTCTCAGAGCTCCAATGAGCGATTTCTGTCTCTGTGGTAACTTAAAACGTATTGTGTACAAGACAAACCCACACACCCTGGAAGAATTAAAATAAAATATCCACCAGGAAACTGCCAGCATTTCTCAACCTGAACTACGGCGAGTGATGGATAGTTTCCGAAAGAGGTGTCAAAAAATATATGGACAACGACGGCGGCCACTTTCAGCATCTCCTTTCATAAATTTGGTAAATAAACCCTTAAGAGTAGTTTTAAAAATGCTGTATGGTTTCATCTACGCCTTTCTAAGATTGTGACAGATGGCAATGAGCGCCGAGGGCGCGGACAAGCAAAACACCGCGCAACCGGTTCGTAAGGGTTTTGCTCTCCGGTTATAATTTAAAATCACGTCTAAAGTCGCTGACGTCACTTGAAAGGCTGGACTCGAAGAAACGAGCTTAAGTTTTATAAACCCAAGAAAATACACTTGACTAAAACATAAAGATTTGATGTCAAGATGGAAATTTAAGGCAGAGATACCTTTGCTTCCTGACGATGTCACTATTAAGATTCAAATATATTAACCGTCTATGTTAGCTGCCTAGCAAAGACTACAAGACTGCTTTGTACTGAATGTTGGGGGGGGGGGGGGGGGGCAAGGCCTGAACTCATCACCAGATGAGCCGCTTAATGTGCTGGGCTCATCGGAAAACAACAGCGACCAGTTAGCTTTCACCCCCGAAAATTAAATTCTCTCCTGTGGATCGAGAAAGTTCGGGTGCTACCAAAAATGTTCAAACTTTACAATGAGGTATAAGTTACTCTCATGCAGGAATTTTTGAAGCTAACAAAACCCTACCGGAATTTACTTGCGCCAAGGAACGCTTAGGAATCTGAAAGTATAGTTGCTGACTTCCTAATTAGGATATTCAAATTGAGACAATGACTAGGTTTGTTACCTTTAATTATTCTGAAATAAAGTTACCAAGAATACCACTACATTCTCGGGTTAAACATGTGGCAGGGAGCATTCTCAAACTGACAGGCAGACCAATTTGTACGGTTCTCTATAAGGCTTGTCTCTCGTAAATCATAAATCCAATTTCTTGTGATATTCCTCCGGCATATTTTAAACGGTACCTCCTTTTTACCAAAGAACATGCACAAGGAAGTGAAACAATAGATAGGTACACTTTTCTTTAAATATTTTGACTTTTCATTTAAGTAAAAGTGTAAACGGAAAGAATAACATGGAAAAGCAGATCTCGATTTCTTTTTAAAATTCCCTCTTAATTAAAACTTTTAATGTAAATTCTGTTTTAAAACATTTGTTAATTGATATTATATTGGTAGTGCTAACAGTAGCAGAAAGTTAGGAGGAAAAATACTTGAATTATATAGCAGCGTTTAGTTGTAAAAACCGAGCGAGGTGACTCCGCGGCAACATTTGAGACTCGCATTGGGAGGTTGTCGGTTCGACTCCGGTGGCCGACCTTCCTGACCCATGGGGTTAATCGGGGATTTTTCCGGGTCGCCAGGTGAATGCTGAAAAGGATAATTACATTCCCCGAATTTGCTGTACCTTCATTTCACCTCACTTCTCATTTCGCTTCACCTTTTATCTGCATAATTTTTTTTCGAGATTCTAAGTGTCGGCAGGTCTCCGAGTCTCGGGCCCCCCAAGTGGCCTGTGAGTCCGCAGGGGGCAGGGGGCCGGTATATGAGCCGCTACCGGGGAGTTTAAATCTTTAGTAGTTAGGGCCCCCTTCCCTCTGCTGTCATCTCTGCTTAGGTCTGAACACCCTTCGTATCCTATCAGCTCACCTCTCCCTCCTGGGGGCGCCCCATTAGGAGTTTTAGCACATAAAATCTACAGGCCGAGATGCCAAGTTCCTACTCCGAATCTTGTCTACACTATCCTATCGTATCCTGTTCTATCCTATCCTATCCTATCCTAAGCTGTAATAACTAACGCAAGGTTGGTTTGATAATTTACTACTCTATATACTTTGAGCCCCAAACAGAATGACACTTGAAAATTCAAAACTGGGGAAAATCAAATACAGAATGCTTAAAGATGACAATATAATGTATTTCAAACAAAACGGTTTCTTGTTCTACTGCAGTAAAGAATTCACTTTATAAAAGTTATGTATTTGGATATGTGTATTGAAAGCATGATTAAAATATAAGTATTTTATTGTTATATATTTTCATTGAATCACAATTCTCAACATTTTGGTTCAGGATCACTGTTGGAGGGTATGTTAATGTTTTACACATCTGCTTGATTTGTTCGTGGGTTTGTTTGTCTCTCGTCCAAGAACTTGCTATTTATTTACCACCGCATTGTTTTATCCACGAGAGATGAGTTGACAAGAACACCGAGTGAGATAGCTCCACGGTAATGTGTGAGGCTTACATTCAGGAGTTTCGGTTTTTTTTTAATTTTCTTTAATTCTTTTCTTTTCTTGCGTTTTATTTTTTATTCTTTTTTATTTATTTTTTTAAATACCTCGTAAATAAAAGTCCAAATGCTCACTCAGGAGCCCCCATATGTGGGGGTGTCTTCTCATCCGGTATCTTTCTGCCCTTAGCCATGATTTAAAGTCTGTTAAGTCGATCGCTCGAAACTGACAGTAATGATGGAAGCCTAAAGTCAACCATATCTGGGTGTGCTCTGTAGCTCCCTTCTGAAAGTTCCAAGATATTAAAACTGACGTTTGAGCATTTTCTGAAGTGACTTCGATCAAGTGTCCCGTCTGTTTCTTGGTCCACGTACAGTCACGCAGCAGGTAATTCTATGGCGTTGCGTATCTATTTGTCTACAATGTTTGCACCATGGCGCAAGCACTATATTGTGTTTATATTTCTCGGATTCCGTGGGTATAATTTCGTTAATAAACCGATACAAGGATACCTTCTAGTCTAAGGGTATAAAAGGATCGCTGAAGAGTTTCTATATAAGCCTTCCATGGAGCATTTGGATATTTGAGGACAATCGTCGGCACTGTCAAGAAATCCTGTAATAATTCCTTATATACGGTTTTGGATGTTACCATCGTTGTCCTTTCAATCAAAGGCAATACTCTCTCATGGTCCTTTCGCAGCTGCCCAAAGGCTGCAGAAGCTACGATGTCTGTACCAATCAATTTTTTGCTAAACTGCATATCCTGTTGGCTACCTTGGCCAGCGATGGTTGTCAGGAGAGAACGCAATAACAGGGCACGACACGTAACTCGCACATCCACCAAATTCCATCCGCCACTGTGTATGTCCCTACGCAACTGAGGTCGAGCAACCTTGTAGTACTGATTCCTCCAAACGTAGTAGCCTATCACCCGTTCTAACCGCTGTGAGAACTGATGGGGCATCGGAAGGATCTGCGCCACGTACCATAACTTCGCCAGCACAAAGGTATTCACATGCCAGATTTTCTGAACAAAATTCAAATTCCTGGTCAACTGCGTGGTCAATGTATATATATATATACAGTGGTTAACAATTCTTTGCCACTTTAGTGCGAGTAGTTCCTCCAGACTGGATGTGAGAAGCAGACCTAGGACCGTAATGACGGACTGATGTGTAAACTGAGCTTCCTCCACCGTCCAGTTATTCAGGGCCAGGAGATGCGATTTACTGTTCGTCAGGCGTGCGCTCACATTCAATTTAAATGTCTCTCAACGTCATTAGGATATGTGTAATCTTCCTATCTGGAATACCACAGGTCTGTCTCGTTACGATAATCTCAGGCATGTATCTCTTCATCCTGTTGGCGGTTCAAATCCCGTCAGGACCGTCATCACTGGCTGGATGTTTTCTCTGTTTTCCTCTGTCCTCATAATAGGCAAATGCCGGGGAGGTACCCTAAACTTGGGCCAGGAGCATTTCCTTTCCCACTATCATTTCATTTCTTGTGTCACAAGTGTCCACTGCCTTTGGTGTCTTATCCAATAAGAGCGGGCAATAAATGCTCCAAAAAAGGGTAAAGAAAGAAAAAAGAAGAAACTGTAAATAGAAAAACGGTGAATGACTCAGGATGTCATTAAACGTCTAGCTTGACTAGTCCCACTGTTTTGTTCAGTAAACGGTGTAATTATCGTTTGTAATTCCGAAAAAACTAATAAATAAAAACATCTAGGTAAGAACCTAATGTTCTTAAGTACGGCTGTGAGCTTTGGGGCTTTTTAATGTTTAAAAAGTAATTTATAAATTAAGAACTAACAGTCAATTTGTAATTGTATATGAATCGAGTAAGCGTTTACACATGCAAGCTATTTTTCTTTGCTTGACGTAGTAACTTTTAAAACGAATGTTTCAGGTTTTACAACATGTGAACTTACGATCTTAGCCCATATTATACGCATGACACCAGTTTGTAACGGTCATTAAAAACCTTTTGCATGTTGTGTGTTAGTGATGGCTAACTGCCTAATACTAACAGATTCCTTTTCATCGTCACTGGTTTTAGGATGTGAAGAAGAAAATGTATATTTATGATTACAGAGATGTTTTACCCTACTTTAATGTTCGCAAATAACTATATCAATGCTTGTTTGTGTTTGATAAGTACCTGTCCATTCAAGCATGCGTGAGCCTTTGAAGTGCATGGAAGTCAAGTGTTCTTTTTATGTTGGAGTCATCACCGGCATAAATCGCTCTGCTGCAAATAGTTTTATTTTGAACATGTAAGGTGCATAAAACAACTTTAATGCAATTGCTGTAAATTTAAAAATCAATTTAATAATGCTGCTAGTGAATACACAAACCACAAGAAGAAGAAGAAGAAGAAGAAGAAGAAGAAGAAGAAGAAGAAGAAGAAGAAGAAGAAGAAGAGGAAGAAGAAGAGAAAACTGCTAAAGAAGAAATAAAAACAAGAAATCGCATAACACATATTTCTTTTCTGTACAGTAAGAGAAACAACAGAAATCCCTCCCCTCACTCTTTCCATCCGTTTTTTCTCCAATATTTACGTTTACGTACACTGCTGTGACAACAGAGGTGTTTTTAACCGCCAAAGTGTAAAATATAACAGATATGCAATCCTAGCATTAAAACAGCTTATTATGACGGCATAAACCGTGCAAAATTGCCCTCTTTCTGCAGCTAGTGCTAGAAAATGAATGACATAACTATCATGGCACCTAGACAGCACTGATGTCATCACCACCACAAAATAATTCTCTCCAACGTGTGCCTGTAAGAAAATCTGAAATCTTCACTCTCGCAAACTTACGCATATTTCGTTTCTCCATCCACAAAATGTTTCGTAAACTTTTTTTATTTTTCTGGAATTAATAAACTCTCAGCACTCTTGGCTTCGCTCAAAATGTCAAGCGGAATACAGTGCGTATTTTCAATAGTTCCATCATAACCTCCATTTTCCTCTATAAGTGTAGAAACAAATGACACAGTATGTGCTTATCAACCATATTACGTCATACATCTGTGAACTCTGGTATATTGTAGTTTTACATTTAGAAAATTTATTAGTTGTTTTTACGCCTTTTAATGCTAGAATTGCTTAAAACGTTATATGTAACATATGTATAACCTTTTCATTGTGACATTCGTTAAATTAATGCGTAAGCGAAAGCGAACATATACTCGTGTCACAATCAGGTTATAAACTAGTTACATAAACAACTATTTTATCTGAATTAAATCCGTAGTACCGATTGAGATGGCTCAGTGGTAACGTGTGAGGCTCGCATTTGGAAGATCCGTGGCTTAAATTCTCCAAGACCGTCCTCTCTGACTGAGATTTTCCACATTTTCCTCAATTCGCCTAACTGCCAAATGCCTTCGAGGTACCCTAAACTTAGGCCTGGATTGTTTCCTTTCCAAAAATCATTTAATTGCATATTGTAGCGTACCCTGTGGGGGATGCGCTGACAATAGGAGGGTGTAGGGTCAGATGGTGGAGCTTTCGGGGGCCGGGAATGGGTTATCATCGGGATGAGGGTACTGGAGCAAATAACTACTCCAGCGATGTCCAGCCTTGTCTCTTTGGAGACGCTTACGTAATTAGCTTGCTATCGTCCACCTCCTGTTTCAGGCCTACAGCGTGTAGACTCACAACCAGCCAGTATGCAGTGACGGACACAAACAGGCGATTCCATGGCAGTTTCTAAGTCATAACTTCAATTTTCTCGGAACGCCCTCAGAAGATCCCTTCATTCTGGATGATTTTTGCATAAATGGTAAAAAGTAAGAGACAGACGAAGGCTTACTAATTAAAGAATGTGGATCTCTTAAAACTCACAATTTATATCAAATACTTATTTTATCTTTTGAATGAGGGATTTCCGAGATATTCTTTATTATTTGTTTGAATTTGCCATTACTTATACTTTTCTCAAATAGCAAGTGTCGGTAGCTTTTATTTTTACTTTCCCAAGTGTTTGCGCGTTAAGTATTTAATATAAAATATATAAAATATATTATAAATTACATCAACTGAGCAATAAATACAACTTAAAAGTTTTCCCCAAAAAAGAAAAGTAATGGCACACCAGGGAAAATACACAGAACAAAAACATGTATTGGAAACATTAGCCTGGAGCAAGTCGGAAACATTAATTATTTGGGCTGTGATGCAGGCTTCAAAGTTGATAATTATATAGAAAATCAGATAAATACACTTCAACACATATGTGGGACCATAACAAGAACTCTAGAAAACAAAACAAGGAAAGAAACAAAACTAAAGTTTTATAAGATCATGGCCGTCCCCGTGGTCATGTATGGCAGCGAATCGTGGATAATGGAAGAAAAGGATAAACGGAAAATCCAGATAGTGGGAATGAGAGTTCTACGAAGAACTAAACCAATCAGAGAAGAACTGAATATTTATAAGTTAAACGACAAAATCGAAGAAAATAAACATAATTGGAAAGAGCACACGAACCCCATGAGTGACGAAAGGATAACTCTTTTAATCAAGAGATACAAACAACCTGTAGGGAAAAGACATCGGATGCCCCAGAAAAAGATAGGAATAAAGAAAAAATGCGAAGACGTAACAGGTGGAAACACCTAATCCTTGAAGTGTAGCAGAAGAAGAAGAAGAAGAAGAAGAAGAAGAAGAAGAAGAAGAAGAAGAAGAAGAAGAAGAAGAAGAGGAACAAGAAGAAGAAGATAATCCTTCAAATTACGCTACACCTCTCCGCTTGTGAAATGTCTAATAGAATTGAGCGCGACTCTAGGAAAGCGGACTTATGGATGTTAAACGGTTTAATCATGATTAGATGACTAGTAACTAGGTGTTAATTTTCATCTCATTTTCACCTTAGAATATCCCATCATTGCTACACATATTGCTAGGTATACAGATATAACCATTATGTGCAGCGAAATTAACTCGTTGTTGAGTTAAATAAGAGCAACGTAAAGTGAAATAATTTATCCTAAAATGTTCCCGTGTGGAGGACTTACATCCCCTATGACTTACGAGTCTGTGCTTAATGTCAGGGAGCTGACGAACCTATGGACCGGAAAGAGTGAAGACCTGGAAGCGGGTGGTGAGCCAAGTAACAGCTATGAGAGTGAGGAAGTGGATGATATGAAGTGCAGGCGAAATTGATGATTGGAAAGGTGATGATGGAACAGTTGGTGGAATGAATGGCGGGGGAACCGGAGAACCCGGAGAAAACCCAACCAGACGCCGTTTCATCCACCACGAATACCACATGCGGGTCCCTGGGATCGGACCCGGGCCACCGGGTGTAACCGCTCGGCTACGGCGCCGCCATTCTAAAATGTTAAAGGATGAAAAAGAACGAAGCTTACAAAATGAAAATAAAGTCTTCATGTGTGACGTCCACAAGCTAAGACAGTTCAAGAAAGCCGTCTTGGTACATGGATAATGATAATTCATTCATTCTAACAATCGTGACATGGAATAAGTAATCGGAATTCACATTTCGTTATTTATTATACCTATTTTTTATTTTCTCAAGAATGGCTGTAATAATTTTGATTGAAATACCGCATAATATGACATAATATTTGACATATTTGCATGACAAATTAAATGTAAGTATATCTTAAAATTCCTGGGAACAGTCTCTGAAGTCCTCTTTATTCTTACGCTAAACCATAAGCTTTATGTTAAAATCTTGCTAATGTACACAGTACATGTAGATCTCGTTAAAACACATACGTTATTTCAAATACCCAACTTTTTCATGTGCAGTTGTCTATTTCCGAGATATTCCTTGGTATTGGTTTGGATTTTCAAATGTATGCATTTTTTCTCGACTAGAGAATCGCTATTCGTTGCTTGTTATTTCTTTGTGGTCGTGCAAGGAATATGAAATATCAAAATCATCGTATAACAACGCGCTCTTTAGAACTCTGCTGTCATTGTTACTGTCTCTACTACGTATAATAAGTATTGTATTCGACCCGAAAATTCGATGTCGAGGTTTACCGGAAATATATGTTTTGAGGATAAGGTGTATGTGTGTGTGTCTGTCTGTCTGTCAGCATCATAAATCAAAAACGAAAAGTCAGTTAAAAATCAAAGTTGGTATTTAAGTATTTAAGCTCAATATCTTTCAAGGATGCAACACAAAGCTCTTGAAGAAAATTTCTCTACCATAAACTACCCCTTACATGGAAAATTTGTAAAAATTTTGATTTTCTCAAAAATGGTTCTAACGATTTTGATTAAAATACCATGTTGAAGATATTTTATAACTTCTGAATATGTACGAGTAATTATTAGTGTTTTGTATATTATTCGTATGTAATAATATAAAGTTAATAAGAAGGATATAATTAGAATGGTTGATGTAAAGGTTAATTTAAAATTCCATTACATTAAAATAATAAAAAAAAAATTAAAAATGGGTCATAAAATACCACCTGTATGATTGCAAATGAAATGTACATTTTGAATTTTCTGGCTATAGCCTATGTAGTGCTATTTGCTCTTGATGGTCTTTACATAACTGGTAAACCGTAAGAGATAGGCCAAATCTTACTATGCAGAAAATGTAGATCTCGTTAAAACACACAATTTATGTCCAAATGCAGTTTTTGTGTAGTAAACCATTTCGGAGATTTTCTTTGTTATTTGCGTGAGTTTTGCAATACTTATACTTTTCTCAAATGGAAGGTCGTTATTCTCTTTTTTATCTCTTGGCCGTGTAAAGAGAACGGAATTTCAAAGCCTTTATAGAGTGACCAACTTTAAAAGATTTGACCATCGCTCAGAGCCTACTGTGTTCTCATATTCCCCTTGCACCTACAAGAAAACTAGCAATAAGATAATTTCTGCAAATGTTTATCTAGACTAACATGAAGAAGATAGAGGAATAAGTGTTTGTAAGAATAGTACAAGAGTAAAGAAAGGTATGTGAGTTTCAGATTTTTTCTGCCGTATCCCACAAAGAAATATACACATGTGAATTGAGAGGTTATCTGGATTAACAAGAAGTAAATGGAATAATTCGGATTTGCAAGAATGGTTTGTAGTGCAGTGAGTAGAGAAACTAATATGAAATGCACTACACAAGATTAATATGATCAACTGGAAGACAAACTCTTTCAAAATAAGTAACAATCTTGTAATCATTTTCACTGCTATGCTCTAAACCACTTAGGATCCCTATAGTGGTAGTGAAGGTAGTTATGTTCCCAAACATGGTTAACAGTCGAAAGGGGAAAGGAAGGAAAAAAGACGTCAGCCATTAGTCCAATGATACTTGAGTAGTGCTTAGAAAATTAACATAATAATCAGATCAATGTCGTTTAAAAACTGTCTCAAGCAGCGCAAAGGTGAATGTGACTGATGATTAATGGAATATTTGCATGCAACAGAGAAGAATGAAAGCAGCGAAAGGCATTCTTTTGATGTGAGAGACATTTGTTCCACCATTGAGGTTTATTCTATACAAACCAAGTGGCACATGACAACTTATCGCGCAGTTTAACATGTTTATTAGCGGTTAAATCAGAAACTGAAAAATTCAATGCCATAGCCGGGATTTGAACCACGGATCTTCCGCTTATCGATCGGCTGCTTTAACCACTAAGCTACCATGGCCAACTTGTCAGTACGACATTAAATTCCCCAGCTGATTCGTACTTTAATGTCGTACTGGCAAGTTGGCCATGGTAGCTTAGTGGTTAAAGTAGCCGCTCGATAAGCGGAAGATCCGTGGTTCAAATCCCGGCTATGGCATTAAATTTTTCAGTTTCTGATTTAACCTGTTAAACATTGCCCACACACGGCTTGTGTGTTTAAAAACACCAGCAGTAAGTTTGTTGGCATAAATAAACAATGTTTATTAGCGGTTTATGCGTTAAAATGTCTTTTTAGACAGCAGGAAAGTGTGTGGCGTATTGGATATGCACTGAACCAAGGAGATACGCATTTTACTGGGTGTACCTGACACATCAGTGTAGAAAATTAATTCATACATTATTATCTAGTGCAGGGCTGGCAAGATAAGCACTGGAAGTGTGAAATGCTTTACCCCTTCGATCACCCCTCCCTGTTCCCTTCTATGCGACAGGTAAACAGAGAGGGGGCGTGTGCCGCAGTGGTGGCCGTTCGGATTTCTGGTGAAACGCCTTTTGCGATGTGATCAAATGCGTACTTTTGAACTAAAGAGTTGGCTAGGAAAGCACCAAGAGGGCTAATGGCACTAGCGAATATGGGTGAAGGACAGAGGCAATGCTAGACGGCTCATATTGGCATTGTGTGTCAAACAGCTCTCTCACCACATTACTGAGTCTAGCAAAACCTTAAGTTGACGAAAGCAGTTCTATAGAATTAACATGCTTATTGCCTTTCTTTTGTAATACAATAGTTCTTATGCAGTTCTGTTGTACTAATAAAGGCATTTAAAAGTTTCTATGCTGTATTCTCAAAAATAAACGTTACAATTTATATGAATAGTGTATTGAAATTGTTTACACTGTACATTTAGCAGTGCAGTCATAATGATACTCCCCTAGTTTACACGGTTGGTTTCTTTGCTGGTTTCTTTTTAAATATTAGCGTTTCACTGTCCGGCTGCAAACTAGATGAACTTAAACGTAGAACACATTGAAAATGTTTATCCGTAGCAGGCTCCTGCTCAATGTCAATATGCTAAACAGTTGTTCACATTGATAAGTAGTGTCAAACATGAGCAGTAATTTACTTGTAAAAAGGCGAAGCTTGGGAAATGTTTTCGGTAGTGATGTGTACAATACCAAACCAAGTTTTCCTGAACTGCACAATGAGTTGCTTTGAAGGTTAATTAATTCCAATTGCAGTTTATCTTGGGCCACCAAAACTTCATATGTAAATGATCTTTAATATCAGCGGTTTCGTCTATAGCAAGGGAAAATGAACAAAACGTACTTGTTCTCCCAGTCCCGATTCATGCTGCATATGCAGCCACCACTGCACTGTTTACACTGCCATCGTGGTTGTTGAAAGAGCGTAGTGGGGACGAGAGGAATGGTAAATTCACACCTTGAGTCCCTTCCTTCCCACCCCTCATCTAGTGTATAAGCAAATATAATTAAGTTACATGCCCATTATTTGTGGTAATTAATTTTGAACAGTTACTTATGTATCAAAACCGCAAAAGCTTTCGCTTGCATGGTGCATACAACAAATGTTAGCAAAAGCTCTCTAAATTATAGGTATTAAATAAAATAAATGAAATATAAATACTGTATAAATATAAAATGCATGCCATTTGTTGACATACGGTCGTCTGAATCCTACGCTAGGAACAGTACTTACGCCTCCTGGAAAACCATTGAAACAATAAGAGATGAGGATGTAGATGGCAGTGCTTATTCTGTAAGCTCATTTCTAAATAACAGCATGTGACTGAAAGTATAAGTGAAAATCCGAGGTATTTTCAATCCCAGACACAAACATTGAATCGGAGCTCTGTCAGCAGTGTGAGTTTATAGCCAAAATTGTAGCCAAGCAATGTAGGCTTATATTTCTTGTTTTATGATAAGTAATTTGTATCAAAACCCCGTTAAAGTTGGTATTACTGGATATTGCCATCCGAATTTTGTTTGTTACGCCGCTGAAGGTTTCAATGGTGTCTAAAACAGATTAGGCCGCTAAAGTACTATTTTTGGAGTGTTAACAGTCCGACAAGCAGCTGTTTTAGAGTGCATACTAAGCGTCCTACAGGAGGTTAATAATAATAATAATAATAATAATAATAATAATAATAATAATAATAATAATAATAATAATAATAATAATAATAATAATAATAATAATAATAATAATAATAATAATAATAGTAATAGTAATAGTAATAGTAATAGTAATAGTAATAGTAATAGTAATAGTAATAGTAATAATAATAATAATAATAATAATAATAATAATAATAATAATAATAATAATAATAATAATAATAATAATAATAATAATAATAATAATAATAATAATAATAATAATAATAACAGTTTGCTGTTTAACGACGCTGTCAATTGCCAGGATCACATCAGCGCCGCCGGTGTGCCGGAATTTTGTCCCGCAGGAGTTCTTTTACATGCCAGTAAATTTACTGACATGGAGCTGTCGTTTTTCAGCACACTTAAAAACCATCGGTCTGGGCTGGATTTGAACCCGGACCTTGGGATCATACAACAGGTTAGGTTATATCGAATGATGAATGAATGAAACGGTTGAGATTATGCTCAGATGAGCCCGGGGTCCATAGAGCTAAAAATTAACCGACAATCATATTTTCAGAATAAGAGAAAACCCTGGAAGAAAAAAAAAAAGAAGAAGAAGAAGAAGAAGAAGAAGATAAGGCAGCCACGTTACAAAGGCGGGAGTTAGAAATGTTGACATTTTACGAACCTTTTTCTTGAACTTAATATGTGAAGCAGAGAACAGGTACCGAGGCGGGCGCAGAGAGCAGTGTGTTTAACCGTACACTGCCTATAAGATATATGCTATTTCATTCCTCACAGCAAGAGCAATTGGTCTGCTACCAGTGTTACAGCTTTTACAGTGTGTGTGTGTGTGTGTGTGTGTGTGTGTGTGTGTGTGTGTGTGTGTGTGTGTGTTTTTCTATGAAGAAAATTAAAATAAAATTATATTTCAAATTTTTTAAAAAAAGGTACTCAGTATTTTAAAGTATAGATATGCACCAAAGTTACACTTTTGGTTCAATGCTATCACGCTATCTCACCATCAATGCTATCTTACTTAAATATGGGAGGTTTGACCTTTAGTTCACTGGGTTTCACCAAAATACGAATTTCACTTTTTCCTGACTCTACCCTGAAAATCCCTGGAAAACCAGTTACATTTCCCTGACCACTAAATAGATGTACCTATATTATAGACGTATTTTTAAACAGATACATATATTGCCTCCAAAATAAGCGCAGCTAAAATGCTCTCGCCTCTTAAAGTAGGTAATCATCATCGCCACCACCATTATCATCACCATCATCATCACCACCAACATCACCATCACCATCATCACCATCATCATAATCACCATCATCACCATCATCATCACCATCATCACCACCATCACCATCATGATCATCACCATTATCATCATCATCATCACCATCATCACCATCATCACCATCATCATCACCACCATCATCACCACCATCACCATCATCATCACCACCATCATCACCATTATCACCATCATCATCACCATCATCATCACCACCGTCATCATCACCATCAACATCATCATCACCATCATCACCATCATCATCACCACCATCATCACCATCATCATCATCATCATCATCACCATCATCACCATCATCATCATCACCATCATCATCACCATCAACATCATCATCATCACCGTCATCATCACCATCACCATCATCATCATCACCATCATCATCACCACCGTCATCATCACCATCAACATCATCACCATCATCATCATCACCATCATCACCATCATCATCACCACCATCACCATCATCATCACCATCATCATCACCATCATCACCATCATCATCACCACCATCATCATCACCATCATCATCACCATCATCATCACCACCATCATCATCATCACCACCATCATCACCATCATCATCACCACCACCATCATCACCACCATCATCATCACCATCATCACCCCATCATCATCACCATCATCACCACCACCATCATCATCACCATCATCATCACCACCATCATCATCACCATCATCATCACCATCATCATCACCATCATCATCACCATCATCATCACCATCGTCACCATCATCATTACTATCATCACCATCATCATCACCACCACCATCATCACCATCATCACCACCATCATCACCACCGTCATCATCACCATTATCACCATCATCACCACCATCATCATCACCGTCATCACCATCATCATCACCATCACCACCATCATCATCACCATCATCACCATAATCACCATCATCACCATCATCATCACCATCATCATCACCATCATCATCACCACCATCATCATCACCATCATCATCACCACCATCATCACCACCACCATCATCATCATCACCATCATCATCACCACCATCATCACCACCATCATCACCACCATCATCACCACCATCATCACCACCATCATCACCACCATCATCATCACCATCATCATCATCACCACCATCACCATCATCACCTTCTTCATCAGCATCATCACCACCATCATCACCAGCATCACCATCATCACCATCACCAACATCATCACCATCATCACCATCATCATCGCCACCATCATCACCATCATCATCACCATCATCACCACCACCACCACCACCATCATGACCATCATCACCACCATCACCCCATCATCACCATCATCATCACCATCATCATCACCACCGTCATCATTACCACCGTCATCATCACCATCATCATCACCATCATCACCATCACTATCATCATCACCACCATCATCTTCACCATCATCATCACCATCATCACCATCATCATCACCACCACCACCATCATCATCATCACCATCATTACCATCATCACCACCATCATCACCACCGTCATCATCACCATCATCAACATCATCGCCATCATCACCACCATCATCACCGTCATCACCATCATCATCACCATCATCACCACCATCATCATCACCATCATCACCATCATCATCACCATCACAATCACCATCATCACCATCATCACCACCATCACCATCACCACCATCATCATCATCACCACCATCATCACCAGCATCATCATCACCACCATCATCAGCACCATCATCACCATCATCATCACCACCATCATCACCATCATCACCATCATCATCACCATCATCACCATCACCATCATCACCTTCTTCATCACCATCATCACCACCATCATCACCAGCATCACCATCACCAACATCATCACCATCATCACCATCATCATCACCACCATATTCATCATCATCACCACCATCATAACCACCACCATCATCATGACCATCATCACCACCATCACCCCATCATCACCATCATCATCACCACCGTCATCACCACCGTCATCATCACCATCATCATCACCATCATCACCACCATCATCACCATCACCACCATCATCATCACCATCATCACCATCATCACCATCATCACCATCATCATCACCAGCATCATCATCATCACCACCGTCATCAGCTCCATCATCACCACCATCATCACCACCATCATCACCTTCTTCATCACCATCATCACCACCATCATCACCAGCATCACCATCATCATCACCATCACCAACATCATCACCATCATCACCATCATCATCACCACCATCATCATCATCACCATCATCACCACCACCATCATCATGACCATCATCACCACCATCACCCCATCATCACCATCATCATCACCACCGTCATCATCATCATCACCACCATCATCACCATCACCATCATCATCCCCATCGTCATCACCACCATCATCATCATCACCATCATCATCACCATCATTACCACCATCATCACCATGATCATCACCATTATTACCATCATCATCACCATCATCATCACCATCATCACCATCATCATCACTATCATCACCATCATCACCATCATCACCATCATCACCATCATCATCACCATCATCACCATCACACCATCATCACCATCATCACCATCATCACCACCATCATCACCACCATCACCATCATCACCATCATCATCACCATCATCATCATCATCACCATCATCATCACCATCATCACGATCATCACCATCATCATCACCGTCATCACCATCATCACCATCATCACCATCATCATCATCACCATCACCACCATCACCACCATCATCATCATCATCACCATCATCATTATTAGTATTATTAGTATTATTATTGTTATTATTGTTTAATGAAATAAAAGCTTAAAATTATTTTTGAATGAAAAAAAAACGAACAAAACCTTACGGAAATAATCCCTAGCGCAACAGCCCCAAGATTTACCGCCCGGCCGCTGCGTCCCTAACGTTAAAATTAAAACCCAACGTTTCAAAACTTGAATTTAAGCAATGAACAAACAATCGCATTCGACCATCAAATAACCAACAAATGCCCGTGATACATTTTTTGGCGCCCTTCGGCAAAGTTTTATTCCGACAATTTCTAATAGTAATTCAAATTTCAAAACAGAACTATTTGCTTCTGAATATCTTCCCAGTGCACACCCATGAAGTACGTTTCTGTACGCCTAAAGCTGTATTTATTACTTCCCTAACCAGTGCTTTCCCTTCCTACACGCTTTATTCCTCTCAAAAGAAGGTTACTTGCCCTAACGGTGGTTGTAATGTCGCCCGCGCCTCCTTAGGCATGAATTAAGTGTGTCTGTGCGCGTAAGAAAGTTGGACAACACTGATCTACAGCATCGTTCTCTTTCCATTTTCAGATTTTCCTTCTTCTTTCAATTCCTTGAAATTTTTCCTCGTTGACTTAAATTTCCGCTCTTCTGCTCAAGATACGAAATAACACCTTTTGATTCAGGCTTTCACTCAATGAAGCAATTTTTCAATCATTAACCAACTTGCAAATTATTTTCCTTGATTATTCATATGGACATATACAGTGATTGTATGTTACTGTAGAAACGGAGGGGGGGAAACCTCAACATATCGCGATACGACAGCGATCTGTTGCGGGCTACCACCCCTCAGGGGGAAGGGAGAAGTTGAAGTGAGACCACAGGCTCACGACCAGAGACCGTGCAAGCCCAGAGACGCACGGAAGTCCCGAACAGTTACAGAGATTGTCCAACTGGTGTGCGACCAAAGTGTGTATGCTACCCAGGGACCCTTGCAGCCCGGGTAGCAACCTCCAGAAGGGGCCAGGGAAGGAGGGTTTACAGAACGCAAGCATCTGTGCCATCTGTCCGCATCCATGGGAACGTACCGCATTACCATTACAGGGTCGCAGCTAGACAGGCCACAGAGACGCGTGGAAGTCTCTAACAAGTGATGAAATCTCTTCATCCTGGCGCCAGGCCCGGCAAGCAGCCGCCACTCCGGGGGTCCGGTATCACACTGAGATTCCCCATCCCCCGACGGAGGACAAGGGCTAACCAAACGCCACCCTGCGCCGAGAACAGCAGTTACCATGCTCAGCCATCCACGCCATCTGCCCGGCACTGCCAACACTACACGCCTGAAGGTACATTTTTTTTTTTTTTTTTTTTTTTTTTAATTAACGTCCTCCAACATTGCGTCATATCGGACGGTCTGAAGGTACACCTGAAAGCTGATAAGGAAATGGAGTGAATGGAAATGATGGAAAGGAAACCGTGGTATGAAATAATTACATCCCAACATTAGCCTAAGTGACATGGGGAAACCACGGAAAAACCCATGTCAGAGTGCGCGGCCACGGGGATCGAATCCGCGACCTCCCGAATGCGGGCCACAGGCGTTACCACCTGAGCCATCCCGTTCGGTGTTGCACCACATAGTCCAACGCAACGAAACCCTCAGTCGGTTCATTCAACATTTACTGAGCGGGATGGCTCAGGCGGTAACGTCTGTGGCCCGCATTCGGGAGGTCGCGGGTTCGATATTATTTTCTCTGGTATCACTGTTGACGGCGTACGTTATCCAAACACTGAGCAACAGTGAATACTCCGCCAAAATCATAACATGAACCTTCTACACATGTCGAAATTCAATTTGACACTATCTAGAAACTATATTTAAGGGAATATATATTTTCCCCAAAAGCAATAGAGTAGAGCCTCGTTAGGCCGAGGTAATGGGGGAGGGGAGTTACCTCGGATTCAGGATAACTCGGACTATACGGAGCACCATAGGGAGAATCATTAGTAAAGGCCGGAGGAATGTACGCTCGCATGCGATACAGGTTAGCTGGACGCGAGTATGAATGACGTCAGAAGTTCAGCACGGCCATCAAATGTGTAAACAACTGCCACTATAGAAGCAAGTGTCGGAAACAACGTACCGTAGTACTCTGTGAAGTAGTGAAGCATTGCTTGCAAGTGTATACACACGCCAATAATTACAAGATGGCGTACTTGGATAGAGGCCGGCATGTATTATGCGGTGCATTACAATGTAATTGTAAATGCTATTAGCACTCTATGTGATGCAGATCTTCAGTTCCCATCCAACAAGTTTACAGTGTTGCCCAAGGCTATTAAACAATTAGAAACATCGGGTTTGGAAATGTCCAAGAGCATAAGCATAATAGAAGACTTAGCTAATTCAATTTACAGGATACCTTTTGTGCCAGGTATCGAAAAGGTGAAAGCTAAATTCCAGAAAGTTCGAAACAAAAATATTGGTTATCAAGCTATGTGTGAAATTTTGAAAATGAGTAAGAAGGGAAACACGCCAGACGACAGAGTGGAATTCTTTACATTTGCACCTCTGATAGCATGTGACATAGAAATAAATTTTTCACTTGCTTCAGTGATAGGCGTCGAAATTTCACATTTAATAATTTACGGATGTACATTGTAACCCAATGTAATGCACTCTGTGACGATATTATAGTTAATAAATAGCAGTATGTATCAGCGTGTAAGTACAATGCCATAATGCATAGTTTATTATGCTTGTAGGTTGCAAGGAGATTTTTATGTTCAGGCTGTACTTACCTGCAGTTGTTTACATACACGAGCGATAACAGTGAAGTCCATGTGCAGTATACTTATAGAAAAACGTACACGCCTCCGGTCTTTAATCATTAGTGACGAACTCAAACCAATAACGATTCCTGGTAAAGTTATTTATTGTAATGTTTCAAAACGTGTCTGTTTTATCTAGAAAGAAATAATATATGCATTTTGGAGTTATTTTTTAATAGTCTTCTCTCGAAGCGTGTTCCTGCATCAATGTTACGCCATCGCTTCAGTAATATGGCGGCTTCTGGCTATTGTACCACATGACTCAATGAAAACTTGGAGGGGGACCTAGCCCCGCGACCGAAAGGTGATATTTTGTGCCTGTGCCTCTGACGGGGCTCAGTCCGGTTCCTCTCCCACCCCTCGGGTTCGTACTCCCAAGGTTCCACGGGACTCGGAAACTGACTGCATCCCCCCCCCCCTCTCGGGCGTGTATCATCCCATGTAAATCAGCAGGCACACCTCCAATCCGGGGGACGAGATTTGCAGAATGCATCCTTTTCTCCTGTCATGCTGCTGCCGCGACGCTTGCCGACTCCTGCAACCCTGAAAGAAACCTAACGGGATGAAGGGTGAAATAAAATGAATAATGTAACGAAATGGAGGAACAGGAAATTCGGAAGATATGGAAATTCTTCCCAGCATTCGTCTGGCGACCCTGGGAAACCACCGAAAAAAAGACCATGGGTCTGGAAGATCGGCCGCGGGAATCGAACCCGCGATCTCCCAAATTAGGGCTACAGAGGTTACCGCCTGAGCCGCCCCGCTCGGTACACCCCAAACTCACACTCCGAGAACATTTCAATTATCTTCAAATTAAAGTTAATAAGCTTCTAAATGGTTTAGCAAATACCATATGCCCCACCTGGGATCTTAATTGTTCTGCATTAAAAATTATGTATCGTTGAGCAGTTGAGTCGCTCATTATTTATTGCTATGCAGTGCCACTCAATCTGTCGTCAATCTACAAAGCCAAGATACACAGCATAAAGAAGGCATACGCTGGTTCTTTACACGTTCCTCTTGTTATCGAAGGTAGAGTTCCGCTCCAGAAAGTTAGGTATCCTGGTGCACACTGTGAACTGGCAAAACTGTAACAGTATTCATAGCATTCATATATTCACCGGTGGCTCACGAGTAATTGAGGAAGCACATAAAACCAGTTACGTAGGATGCGCTTCTGCGGTTTACAACTGCAGAGATCTTGACATAGAAATGTTCAGCAAAGGATTTCGTCTAACTCCAACATGCTCCATTGTTTAAGAAAACATGTTTTCTTTATATCAACTGCAAATCAACTTAATGCATGTATTCTCAGTGATTTAAACGCCTCCCTTCAAGACAATGTAGTAATCCTCTAGCAGTCTAGCAAATACAATTACGAGGTCAATTCGTAAAGTAAGGTTCGTTGTTTCATACACATCAAAACATCATAGTTGCAAAATGATTGGTTTATTTAATACCTTACATCTTTCGTGTTTTGCTACATAGCTGCCCTATTTAAACATCTGTCATAAGGCATGCATAAGCTTTTGCATGGCGACGTCATAGAAGTCTGCCGCCTGTGAGGATAACCATTCGTTGGATAACTTGTGGAATTGTCTTAACGGGTCTTTTCATCCACGGTATTGACCATCATTAATGGCCGGCCTGATCCTGGTTCATTATGGACATTGTCCCGTCCGGCCTTGAAAGCTCTCACCCACTTAGGCACTTTGCTGTCACTCGTCGCATTGGCACCATGCACTTGTGATCTATCTATGAATGTCCGCTGCTGAAACGTTCCTTGCTGTCAAAAATCGAATCACAGACTGTATTTCGATCGATTTTTTTAAAACATTTTAAACCGACACTGTGAACAGCACATTGCAACACTACCAATGCAAATGCCGTCATTTTACGCGCAAGGCATGCCGGGAGTCAGTGCGCATGCGCATTTCAATGTTAATGTGAAATTCGATGAGCTAGGGAGATTCGGACCTTAATTCACGAATAGAAAGATAATTAATGAAAATACCAAACCATTTTGTCTATTGTGGGTTAAGAACCATGCTGGAATTTTTGGAAACCAGAGAACTGATAGATAGCAAAACTTTCTGTAAAATCTAACCTGGAATTTAGCTATTTGTTATGACCAAACTAGTCACCACTAGTCACCAAGTGGTTTTATTTGCAAGTGTAAAATGTCAGAAGAAATAGTATTCCATCTGCTTTTCCAGTGCGATGGACACCACATTAGAAGATACACTTTACAGCACATACTATGTGCTATTCTAACATCAATTTTTTCCCAGCCATCGACGAAATTACCTATTCACTAAATCGTGTTGCATCTCTGCTTTTATACATTTTTTTTTTATTTCCAGCATTTATTAATCCATTTAACCATTTGTATTCTGTTAATTTGTTATTTATTTGTTTGATTTTGTATATCAATTTATAACTACAACTGCTTTTTTTAAAAGCATAAATCTTATATATTTAAACGAGCAATTCTTGTATATATGAAAATATATTCCGCGCAAATTGGAAACGGCTCTAACGATTTCGATCAAACTTTGTATTCAGACAGGGTTTTGATTATTAAGTTATACAGGTGTCATTCCTGAAAAAAAAAAAAAAAAAAAACGCAATTTTACGCGTAACAGTCACAATTACTCTAAACCTTATTTTGGATATAATTTCTCTATTAATGAACCAATTTCAACAAACAAGGCGGGATATTAAAGGTCTCGTCAAGAGTTTTCAGAAAACCTAAAGAAAGTTGACTTAACTGTATTAGTATAAGCGTAACAGTCACAATTACTGTAAACCTTATTTCGGACATAATTTCTCTGTTAATCGATTTCTGCAAACGAGGTAGCGTTTTAAAGTCCTCTTCTAGGGCTATCAGAATACAGTAAGAAAGTTGACCTAGCTATATTAGTTTATGTGTTACAGCTCGTCCCGTCTATATGTTTGAAATAGAAATACAACGTACTACATTTTACAGCTGAAATGATGGTGCTTATGATATATTCATATGTATCTCTATATCTCTTGTATCTCGAAACTGACTTTTATTTAGTTAACGTTTTGCTTTTCATGTTTATCTCAACAAGTGTCCTCTCCCAAAAAAAACAAGATTTCACAAAAAGGGGTGGAAACGCTGAGCGAAGCTCGGTCACCCAGGTACTAATAGTAATGCAAGTAAGCAGTAGATAATGGCGTCTATTTTCATACGGGATGTGTCTTTTTCCTTCAGCAGAAAATATATACCAGATGAGCCAGCTGCCCCTTATTTTCCAGTTTTATGCTATCTGCATTTTATACTCTTAACACGAAAACATCGGCCCCTATGCTAGGTTCTACCCAAAGCATTTAACATGGATGTCTTTGCTTAAATACTCGACGTAATTAGTACTAATGTAGATGTTAGAGCATCGCCTTTTAATATACTCGTAATTGAGAGAGCGAAGGCTTTCACGGCCGGAGTCAGTATAACTAGGAGTTATTTCCGGGCTGTTATGCCGTGGTCTGCTGGAGTTGAAGAACCCAGACGTTTCGTCCACATCTGCGGCGGACATCTTCAGTGGCGCGGTCGTAATCTCCTCGGAGAAGTTAGCGTAGCGTCTGAGGTGTGGACTTTTTTTTTTTTTTTTTTTTTTTTTTTTTTTTTTTTTTTTAAGGGTATTTAAGGGCTAATATTACCCTGGGTTTATCTCACCCAGGGCAAATTAACCCTATGGCTGTTTCAGGGGTGTACCCTCTTCAGCCGCGGGTTAGTTTTTTTGGTTATTTTTATTAATTTTTATGTAACAATATAGCAGGTGTGATCAATTTATACAATGTGATAAAATTAAAAAATATTGGTGTAGGGTTGTTGGGGCTTAGTGTTCTTGTGCCTGTGTCTGCTCTCAGAGAAAGCCAGTCTGGTTTTCCACATAGGTATAGTATTGCATGTATGTTACTCCTTGAGCGATGCAGAGTCGAAGCCTGCACGCGTTATTACAAGGCTCATCATCGCCGTGGATGCTGTAGCCGTACTTGCGAAGTAGCTTCAGTTGCTGTGGTGTCGGTGGCTTAACAATGTCTGCGTCGTTGTATTGTGTTGCGGTGTCGTTCTTAGTAGTGGTAGGTGTATTCTCTATCCTATACAGCTTGCGCTGTATGGAGTTGAGAACGTCACTGTTGTCCAGTTCGATTATAGCTGCACGCAGTTGATGGAGTAGTCTGGCTGCGGCGTTAAATCCTATCGTGTGATGAGTAAGTTGGCGGGCAATCGCTGCGTGGCGCCGGCGGCTTGTCCGTATTTGCTTGTTGATCTTAGCGTTGAGTGTTGTTATTGAGTGAGTGAGAGCTGGGACGCTCTCTGCGTCGATATCTCGAACCTCTTGTGCAGTTGTGGTGTTTTGTTCGTTGGTCACGGGTTGTGGTTGAGTGGTGACTGCTGTAGTTAATGTGGAGACTGCGTGTGTGAGTTGTTTGCAAGCATCTTCGATGCATCGAAGACGGTGATCGAGTCCAGAGACCATAGAATGAACTTCCTGGGTCTCTGTGCTATGAAGCTCTCCATGTGTTGCTACTGCGGCGTAGGAAGTTATTCCACGTAATGTGGGTGCGTCGGCGGAGGTAGGTGTTGCTATGTGTTGTTGCTGTCTGGCTGCGCTGGTCGGGGTTGACTGCCTGGGGTAGAGTGGGCACTGCGCCTGTCCTGTAAAGTGCCCATGGCTATTACAGGTGGCGCAGTACCTGCGTCGACGGCGGAGGTCGTGGTTGGTGCATTGCAGTGTGAGGCATGAAGCTCCACAGTAATGGCACTTTGGTGCAGCGGTGCAGGCAGTGGCGTCGTGCCCATAGCGGCAGCATCTGCGGCATGGCACTCGGCGAGTAGTTCGGCTGGGCTCGGCAGGCAGTCGCCGCCCAAGTAAGGGCAAGCCCGTCCTCAAGGCGGCTTCCTGGTCTGCAGTGTCGGCGAAGATAATCCTCATCAAACTTGAAGGTCCGCGTGAGGTGACGATACGGGTGGCCCTCAAAGCTGACGGCCACTCGTGTTGTGCTGCTATCAGTATGTGCCTCGCCGGAAAATCGCGAGGCACTCCTCGGAGGATGACACTAATCCCTGAAATGGGGCTAGTGAGTGCAGGCGGCGATGGTGTGATGGCCGGGCGATGTTCCGTAGACGGCGGTGGATGGGCCGGCAACTCCGGGATGGGCTCTGCCACTGCCCCTCCCGGGGAGCTGACCTCCGGCCTGGATGGCGGCGGTCGCTCGACTGGCTGGCGAGCTGGCTGCGGTGAAGTGCAAGTGCTGGCATCGCTGGTGGCGCTCGGCGCGGCGGCAGCTGTAGCTACAGTGGCTGCGCTGGCGGGAGGTGTGGACTGTCAGAGCTGCGGTATTTATCCTTCTAGTGGCCTCCGCTGATTGGCTCGGGCGGCGCACGGCCGGTGGGAGGGGGCGGGCTTCGCTCAAGGTGTTGCCTCCTGATTGGATCACTTCAGTTTCTGCTGTTTTATGTCGTTTCTTGCCTTCAATGACAGGATACCAGTTGCTGTTTAGTTTCAAAACTTCTTCTTTCTTGTTGAAATTGTTGGGATGTTTATATATTTCAATGGCTTCGCGCTGTAACCGGGCATGGTAGTGTGTTGTGGATGAAAGGATGTTTGTGTCCTGGAACTTAATTATGTGTTCTCCCTCCGCTTCAATGGCGTGTTGGGCAACTGCGGACTTATCTGTTTGGGCCAGGCGGCAGCTTCTTTTATGTTCGGTGAGTCTTGTGTTGATACTGCGTTGAGTAGTTCCGATGTAAACCGATCCGCAGGAACAGGGAATACGGTAAACACCGGCTGATGACAAGGGGTCCCGGGGGTCTTTAGCAGAGCGTAATAGGCTGTTCAGTTGCCTGGTGGGCTTGAAGACAGTCTTGATACTGTGCCGTTGTAGTATGTGTTGAATACGGTCGGTGTCCAGAATGTCACCGACCGTATTCAACACATACTACAACGGCACAGTATCAAGACTGTCTTCAAGCCCACCAGGCAACTGAACAGCCTATTACGCTCTGCTAAAGACCCCCGGGACCCCTTGTCATCAGCCAGTGTTTACCGTATTCCCTGTTCCTGCGGATCGGTTTACATCGGAACTACTCAACGCAGTATCAACACAAGACTCACCGAACATAAAAGAAGCTGCCGCCTGGCCCAAACAGATAAGTCCGCAGTTGCCCAACACGCCATTGAAGCGGAGGGAGAACACATAATTAAGTTCCAGGACACAAACATCCTTTCATCCACAACACACTACCATGCCCGGTTACAGCGCGAAGCCATTGAAATATATAAACATCCCAACAATTTCAACAAGAAAGAAGAAGTTTTGAAACTAAACAGCAACTGGTATCCTGTCATTGAAGGCAAGAAACGACATAAAACAGCAGAAACTGAAGTGATCCAATCAGGAGGCAACACCTTGAGCGAAGCCCGCCCCCTCCCACCGGCCGTGCGCCGCCCGAGCCAATCAGCGGAGGCCACTAGAAGGATAAATACCGCAGCTCTGACAGTCCACACCTCAGACGCTACGCTAACTTCTCCGAGGAGATTACGACCGCGCCACTGAAGATGTCCGCCGCAGATGTGGACGAAACGTCTGGGTTCTTCAACTCCAGCAGACCACGGCATAACAGCCCGGAAATAACTCCTAGTTATACTCGTAATTAGACAGCTGGCGATTGCACTATTGCAAATGTACACTGAGACCAAGGAATAGTACATGTTAAACTGAATGTTTTTCTCTGGGGTTACTAGGTAGCTCAGTTGAAACGAGCGCACGGTTCGTAAGAAATCCGTGTGATGTCGAGGTGGCTCGAATCCCTTGCATGTATTAATTTTCTTACCGTGTAATATTCATAAATAACGTTGGTTGAACAATCATTATGTTTAAGGGACACTGGGAGTGAAATTTTGGTCAAAATTGTCAAAAAGTCGAACATTGTTTTTTTTTTTTTTTTTTTTTTTTTTTTTTTTTTTTTTTTTTTTTAAACCTTAAAATGTTCCTGGAACACCTGTGCATTTGGATCAGCTAACATTTTTCATATCCCCCACTCCATGTGGTCATTATGTCCTTTTCAAATAGTGCTCTTCCCTTAACGTACACATCATGTTCCTATATAAAAGCCTGTTTTTCTCAAAACTACATTTCTGCATATTCCAAAAGGAGGTCGCGCCTGAGTTTTGCTTCAAATTCAATGAAAATTTCCAAAAGTATTCATAAATAGCAGCTAAACAAAACTATGATTCAATATTAATGTTATCATTAACATGAATTCCAAAAACGTTTTTGTATGAAAAAACACAATAATTTTTAAGATTAAATTTTCTTTGTTATTAAAGAAATATGTACGGCATAATCAGCAAACGTATTTGAAATATCTCTTCATACAATTGTTACCCATGTTTTAGAGTACCAGTTCTGCCAATAAAAGTGAATTTTAAAAAGTCAATAGACGCGAGCTACATTTTGAAAATGTGTCTATTAAATTCATAAAGTAATTTATATATCATAAACGAATTATCCAATTTTAATGAAATTTGGTGTACCTTCTATTCTCATATAAATACAAACACAGTAAAGCTTTCAGAAAAATCTATCAAAAAATGTGGAACTTTCAAATTTCACTCCCAGTGTTATTTTAATTCGTAACTATTTTATTTCCATTTTCTGGTATTGTTGTATATGAGGATATGTCCGCCGCTATAGATGCTGAGCTCCTTGTGCATTGGCTCTTGCTTTTCCGTAGATCGAAAGCATATCAACCAGAGGCAAAAAGGAATGAGTGTAGCAGATAGAGGAATAAAGTGTAATGTTTTACTGTTTGGTCGGCACGTCTAGCAGAAGAGGGAAGGATCAAAAAGGGAATACCAAACGCGCTGAATGACAAAAGAGGGGACGTAGTAAGCTAAATGAAAAGCAAGGAACAAGTATAGCATCGGTTTTTATTGGAAGAAAAGCAAAGAATATACCCTTGCAAATTCGAGATGGATAGTCAAGCAAATGGACAGGTACAGATTCTTGGATAATATCTTAAGCAGTAACTTTGTTACAAACAGTGGTCGTCTTCTTAGTACGGTGGTAACGCTGCTGCTTGCCAAGTGGGAGGTCCAGGTTCGATTCCCGGTACCGAAGTAGGGATTTCTTCCACTGGGAGACCTCGTCCGGAATGTACTCAGACTCGTGAGGTACCTGGTTTTGGAGGGGGGGGGGTGCAATTGAGAAGCTACTTGACGGAGAAGTAGCGGCTCTAGGTTGCGAAAACCGCATTCCCCATTCGGGAGGTACTAAGGGCGTTAACCACGTCCCAACCTCCAGTACTTCAACCGCTATAACGCCCGCTGTAGCAGAGGTGGGTGTGCAGTGACCGGACGGTAGGTCTTGGGGTGTTGTGCCGCAGTGTTTAATTTAGTTGTATTGGTCAATAAACCGGATCAGTAGCGACAGGAAGCATTTAGTAGCGGATGCTTGAAGAAAGAACTATTTTAGCTAAGTAATAAATATCGGAATATTTGTCCTTGTGAGTAAGAGAGAAAAAAGCAATTCGTACCATTTGAAATGTGGACATTGAAAACAATGAGGCATATAGAATAGAGAGACAAAAGAAAACGCAGTTTGTTGCTTCTTGGTAAAATGAGGTGTCCGCGTCATGCATATTCCCAGGAAATACTTATTGTTCCCTAAAATACGCTAGTACTATATTGATCGAAAAAAGTACATTTCTTTCGTGCTCTCTTCTATACGTAGGTCAAGGCCTCCATTGAATCTGCAATTACGAGCGATTATGCAACGGTTTTCACTCTGTGCACCTAAGGAATGGAAAGGGGAAGGGTGATTCTGATACGCTCTATAAAACATTCTATTTCAGAGGCATTAAACAGTGCCTAGGGATTCTGCCAATAATTTTTATTGAAGGCAAATCTTGTGGGCTATTGGTAATATATGTGAAACGCTACAGTCATGCTTCTTCATAGAGTACCATGATTTAATCTTCTAGTCATGGCTTCCTACAAGGAGGGAAGGAAAACACGTTAAAGAGGGAGCGGGGCCGGAAAGGGTAAGGGAATAAACATCAAAACAATGAATGTCATTTTGCCATAATATTTAATTTTATGGCCTTCTCTTTGCCTAAATTCGCAATTATTGTGGAACACCTGCAGTCTTAATGAGGAACGAGGGCAGGAATGAGGAACAGATGGAAGGTAATGATTCGGCCAGAATAACCTGACTAATAGATACAGATGTAAGAAATATAAAATACCAAGTTTTCGGTAAACATATAAAAATCATTTTCCGGCAATGTAAAAGGCAACGCTGAGCTCATGACATTAAGCCTCGCACACGCCAGCGGATTGTGTTGTACATGTACCCGACGGCATGCATGCTTCGAGGCCGGCAATGCCTCAGATGTAAACAAAACGCACGACCGGCGTGTCCTTCGAGGCACACCCGACCGGCATGTACTTCGGGACCAGTACTGCCTCAGTTGTTTTATTTAAAAAAAAAAAAAAAAAACACACATACTGGCGTGTGATTTGAAGCAAGCACTGCCCTCAGAGTAAACAAAACACTCGCTCTGTGCGTTTACCGTAGCGCTGAAGCGGCCACTATCTCGGGCAAATCCACATGAACCGAAGTGTTATACCTGACAGATGTAAATAATGTTATTGAAATAATGCATTTGTTCAAGTAATAATGATTCAGTTTTGCATATTTAAAGAAGCAGACAAATGAAACAATCAAAATCACGTATTTTAGGGTTAAAACAATGCTGACATAAAGGGATAATTATTATCCATTACGAGGTAAAATACTAGTAATTGCTTTTAATACACAAATAAATAAAAGTCTTTCTGTTCAATTTCCTAAAACAATTGCTTTCTTTTATAGATTACCGGGCTGAAATAAAACTAATGATCTTGTTACAAATGACAGGTGAAGCTGCCGCCACACCCAATAATTCTTAATACCTGGCGCATGAATTTGTCACCTAACCTTTCCCTTCCCCCTCTTTACTAGGAACGCCGGGCGACACTGGCCCTAACCTCCCCTCCATCTGAATGTGCTGGCCGTTCAACCAAGGTGAGAACACGCGACATAATGTTGCCACTTTTCGCTTAGAAATTAAACCTTGTATAACATTTTAGCATTCAACTGCTGCTAAATTCATTTGAATTAAGGTAGAAATGCATTACAGTATTGTTCACGCAATATTTGCGCAACATTTAGTGAAATAATAAACCATTTATATCCATTCGTCAAGGAGCTAGATGGCTCCAAATATTTGACACAAATTACATTTTTTTTTTTTTTTTTTTTTTTTTTTTTTTTTTTTTTTTTTGGCAAATCAACTGTTTACTGACAATAATTGTACTGGACATATTTGTTATACTCATCATGTAGAATCCCTTTTAATTACACTAGGAAGAGTTTATATTTTTCATTTCATTTTGCCTAGTATTCTCTCGTTGTCGTCTAATGCTCTCGATGAATATTGTAGAAAAAAATTATACAGTAAACACCGGAGTACATTGGGGCATGTAAACATGGTAAGCACACGCACACTGGTAGGCTTGATCGTCCTTGGGTAGACTCACAGGCTCTTCGTTGTGCTTAGTGTTCGTTCTCACCGTGGCACTATAAATCGGGTGGAAGGTAGTGCGTTGGCCATACATTAACTAGGGATTCTACATGATGAGTGTAACAAATAGCCCAATACAATTATTGTCAATAAAGAACCGTTGCGTCGAGAAAAAAATTTTGTCAAACATTTGGAGCCATCTAGCTTCTTGACGAAATGGTTTATTATTTCACTGTCGTACAAACATTGTGTAAACCGTATTGTAATGTCTTTTCATCTTACTTCGAATGAATTGAACCACATTTTAATGTTAAAGTGTCGTGCGAAGTTTAATGTCTAAAAGAAATGTGACAACACCGCATGTGTTCAACTTCTCACGGTAGGCACCTTCCGATGGATAGGATGGATAGGTTAGGGAAGGTACTGCCTGGCGTTACCGGAAATGAGGAGGAAGGATAGAACAGGTGACAAATTCACGGGCCAGGTATAAGAAGAGGTAGGTGGGATGATAACTTTAGCTGTCATTTAAAATAAGGAGTACATTAGTTTCATTTCAGCCCGGTAATCTACAAAAGAACGCAATCGTTTTACGAAAATGAAGAGGAAGACATTCATTTGTGTATCAAACCTAGCATTACCAAGGGGTTGTACCTTATACCCACCTTCTGTACTTTTTTAAATTTTCTCTTTTAATTTTTTGACTATCCCTTTCATTGGCAAGTTATTTTGCTACATATACCGTTCTTTCTCTAATTCCTAAACTAGTTTTCATATCCCTTTCAGCGGCACCTTAGCCGAAGCGATTCGAATAGCCGAGATGGTTAAGGCGATACGCAATGGATTGGCCATCCACTCAAAGCCAAACGCCGCGAGTTGGTATCCCAGCAACTGCAGTCAAATGTGCCTGTGGTATAATTATTGTCACTCACTGTTGAAGTGAAACATTTTTATGGGAGGGTTTATGAAATTCGGATCGGAAACCTTTTTGTGTGGGGGTGAACACTGTGTCGGGTAGTGGGAGCAGGGTCTCGCTTGCCTTCGGGTATCGGAGAAGAGTGAGACATACGATCTTCTCGCTTTCTTTCACTCTCGTTATCCGTGGTTGCGTGTACTGCGTTCAGGCGGCTATACAGCTTTTGGTTGTCAACAGAGCATCTGTTGAAACACGTGTGTACGAGTATTGTTTAGTGTTCTCGTTGTTTATAATCTATTTTCATTAAAATATACAATTTTGTTGTGAATATGCCTAAGTCAGGCGCAGAAAGAACAAGAGCATGACGTGAGAGAAAATGTTATACAAAAGTGATTGATAAATAATGAAACTATTTCCCTCTAATACAGAAGTTTCACTTCTATCGCGTGTCTTTACGACACTCCCTTTTTTTTTAAATTACTGAATTGCGTAATTGTTTAAAAGATTTCATCATCATCATCATCATCATCTACAAGGATTAGGTCTGTAGACCTGTTCCGTCTTCAAAGGCGATATCGTCCAATCATCTTATTCTTGGTCTGCCAACATTTCTATGCCCTCTTGGTTTGTAATTTAACATTATTTTCGGTAGTCGGTCGTCATTCATTCTTGTTATGTTTTGGCACCAGTTATTCTTTTTCTGCTCTATTAATTCAGTCAAATTGAAAATATCTAGATGTATATTTTCACTTCTCTGGTGGTCTAAGAGAGTGGTACCAGCCACACTTCTTAGACATTTCATTTCACTCCTTTCTATTTTCTTTTTAGTTGCTCGATTTATGGACCAAATTTCTGCACCGTAAGTTAAAAGAGGTAGGCTAATGTTTCATAAAATTTTAGTTGAGTTGAACGTTGTGTTTTATTCCTTAAAGTTCTTATTGTTCCTCACATTTGCTGAAATTTACTGATTTTATTTGCAGCATCTTGTTCTTTTAAATACGATATATTGCGACATAAATAGTTAAAGGACACCTGCTCTATAGTTCCTTGTCCCAACACTATTTTACATCTTCTATGGTCTTCTTTATTGTTCCTCACATTTGCTGAAATTTGCTGATTTTATTTGCAGCATCTTGTTCTTTTAAATACGATATATTGCGACCTAAATAGTTAAAGGACACTTGCTCTATAATTCCTTGTCCCAAGACTATTTTACATCTTCTATGGTCCACTCCTTTAAAAGTCAATGTTTTATTTTTATTCTTTGAAATTGTGAGATTATATGTCTTCATGACCATTTGCAATTGATGAATTGCTCTCTGTAAGTCATCTTCGGATTCCGCCATTAATACCTGATCATCAGCCAAAAGCATAGATTATAGTGTTAAATTACCTAATTTTATTCCAATTGTTATTTTATTCTGCCATTCTGCTGTGGCTCTATATACAGGCTGGAAGGGAAGTCATTACATTTCTTCTAATATGTGCTTCACAGAAGCGTTACAAACAAAAATGTCTAATGGCATTTTGTTCTTTGATCAGCCGATTTCGAAAAAATAAGTAGTTTTTCATCCCAATTGGATGAGTAATTCCACAAGAGTGTACAAAGATAACAGTTTGTTACTTGTAAGATGCGTAGAGTAACTTATTTCTGGCATAGCTTCGGTAGTAATTATAGGACATCACACAGGGTTACGAAATAATCACTTAAAAGACGTGAAGGAATACTCCAGGCTGCTCTCTTAGACGTTAGGTAAGTCAACAACGTTGCGTTGAGGTTGGTCAGGGAATGACCGAGTTTGTGAGTGTTAACAGGTGGGGCACTTTCGCTTTTGTTGGGACCTTACGCTTGTGATTGGCCTACACTCCACGGTAAACACGGAAGGACAAGGCAGGGTACGAGTTTGTTTTTAAGACACACCGTTGCGCTGTTTGTTTATGTACTGAGCTAGGGAAAGTGACCACCCACACGATCTGCAGTGTTGCCAGGTTGTTTTCGACACAACTAAAATATCACCTTAGGAAATGGTCACAGACAAAAACGTAAGATACAAATTGTTTTCCAAATACCGAGATTTACCACTGGTTTAAATTAATGTAATGACTTCCCTTCCACCCGGTGTTGGTATATGTTAAATAATGTTGGGGACAGTGGGCAGCCTTGTTTAACACCCTGATTTACTAATAATGTTTTACTCGTCTTATCTCTTATTTTTACTGATATTCTCGTCACATATAGACTTTTAATAACTTTTACTAGATGTGTTGGGTATCCTTGTTCACTTAATCCATAGTTTGTTTCTTAAAACCTCATCAAAAGCTTTTATATAATCCACAAACATAATATAAGTTGGCAAATTAAATTCTCCTTTTTTTTTTTTTTTTTTTTTTAAATAGTTAGTTATCTGTTGCATCACAAACACACAATCCGAACAGGATCGTCCCTTCCTAAATCCACATTGCATTTAATTTAATTTTACTTCGTTAATTTTATTCACACTGCGTGTAATTATCTTAGCATATACTTTATAAGGGGAGTTCAATAAACTAATACCTGGGTGATTATTGGGATTTCCTTGATCTCCTTTATTATAAATTGAAATTACTATTCCTTTAGTCCATTCTTCTGGTATTTTAAATGTCCAACAGACATTTAATATATTCAATTGACGTTTTATTTCCTTAGGTGCTTGTTTCAAGAGTTCTATATTCAGATCATCACATCCTGGGCTTTTATTATTAGGGAAAGACTGCAGAATTTGATCCATTTCTTCGTACTCTATAAGATCAACATCGCTTACTGGTTCAGAAGTATTGTTGTCATATAAAGTTTCCTCATAATCTTGAGTCGTCCATAATTCCTTAAAATATTGGAGCCAAACTTCTGGCCTATATTATTGAACTCCATTGTATCTCTCTCTTCTTTATTTAAATATTTAAAGCCTTTTATGCCATAATTTGTGAACCATGTGTGTCATGTTCTATTTTACTTATTTAGTTATCCCAACTTTATCTATTTACTTTGCGTGTTTCTCTTTTGACTGTTGCGCATCTATATTTATGATCTGCCCTATCTGCATCTGTTTTGGATTGGAGATATTTTAAATATGCTTTTATTTTTTCTTCTATAATGTACTTCAACTCTTCATCCATACTTTGATCCCTTTTTTACTTCTTTTATTCCTTTTCCCCAAGGATTCATATGCTGCTCTCCCTGTTATATTTGTGAGGTCTTCCCATTCTTGGTTTACATCTATATTTAAAGCTCTATGATCCATATAATTTCTAAGTCAACTTCAATATAGTCTCCTTATACTGTCTCGTCGTAATAGATGCACTTTATAGCAGCTCTGGTCATTTCAGGTGTGGTATTCTTTTTATACTTGTACCATCTTAATTTTAGACGTTACTATATAGTGGTCGGATTGTACATCTGCACCTCTATATGCGCGGGTATCCTATACGGAGTGTTTCATTTTCTGGTTTACTAGTATGTAGTCTATTAATAGTCTATATTCTCTGGATGCCCATGTGTACTTGTGTGTATCGTTATGCTTAAAAAACGTATTTGTCACTTTCAACACATTAAATATGGTGAAATTGCGGGGTGATTTACCGTTCTCGTTTAGAACATTTTCTCCATGTGGCCCTAGGATATCTCCTATGGGTACGCTACTCATTCTAGCATTGAAATCTTCACATGTCATTGTTTGATCGTTTTTATTAATCTTATTTATATATTTCTGTAATATTTCTGTATATATTTCATAAAAATCTTGGCTCAATTCTTTCCTTCCTTCCTCGGGAGCATATATGCTAAATATCGTTAAATATCCTCATACAGTTTTAAATTTGACTTACATTATTCGGTCACTTATAAAATTATAACTCTTTATTCTTGTTTTCAGATTATGTTTGATTAAAGTTCCTTTGGTTCATTTAAACACCCGAGTAACATAGAGCATAATCTCCCAAATTAATACTGCCTTTGAGTTTCTTCTTCTTTTTCTTCTTCTTCTTCTTTTTCTTCTTCTTCTTCTTCTTCTTTTTTTTCTGTTATGGCTGCAACACCTATATCTAAATCCTTTAATTCTGTAATAAGTTCATTTGTTTTATGAGCTAGTCCACATAAATTCGACGTGGAGATTTTAAAAATATGGTTACTTTTAACTCGTTTTGCCAAATTCCTTGTCCTAGTCGTCATCGTGTTGACAGTCCAACTATTCCTTTGAAGGTTCTCAGTAATGAAAATGTCCCCTGGCCTCGTTATGGGTTATGTGCAGGTTAAGATTAGTAGTAGGGCTGCTAACTTAATGTTTCCAATCAAACATCGCTGTGTACTAACCCCTACAACGAGGGCTGCTCCTTCCGCTCATTAAGCCAATCTGCCGTATATTCCCACGCCGCCCTGGTGGTCGTTGGAGTCTTCATACGTATCCCTGTGCAGGGAGTCTCAATATACCCTGAGACGCTGGGTCCCCGACAGAACTTAACCACCGTTAGGTGCCCACCCCCGCGACCTGGACGCGCTTGTCGAGAATTATCCATGTGCGTACAGTTATGACAATAACCATTGTCTACCCTCTTCACCATGGACCGGGTTAGTAGTCTTGTATATAACGAAGGCTAGAGGCTCAAATATTTCATTGTTGCCTTTCTGAGAAACAATGAAATGTCAAGGTGGTCATAAAGTACTACCCCGCCAGTATGTGTTTCATGTAAAAAAGGAATACATAAACAATGTTAAATAGCCTTTATT